>JAXIVJ010007162.1:0-62264 GCA_036785665.1 Chirona hameri | reverse complement strand
GACCGGAAGACCTCTTGTCCGCTCGGTCGTACCTAATACCCCACCTTCAGTTAATGACGTTCGGCTGATGCCTGCCAATGGCATCAGCCGAACGTATACGAGCCTAACCGCGGCGCTCACCTGTCCCGGCTTCTGTCAGCATACAACTTGCATCTAGCCAACACCACCCGCGCCACCTACTGACCTGCTGGCACACTGCTGGACATTCTGGCCACCAACCGACCGAATGCAGTGGTCCGCAGAGGTGTCACGCGGTGTCATTACGGGACTCCGCATGACTTCACGGGAATCGCTCTTCGCCAGGTGGGGACCATTGGCCGCCGTGGAGCTACCGTGGAATGCCGGGCCATGTCACGAATCAACGACGCAGAATTCAACCGGTCGCTGTCCATGAGTGACTGGTCCGCGGTGTACCGGGCTGACTGTCCGGATATCAAGTGGCCCGCTTTTCTGGGCGGTGTTTGCACCACTACTGAACAGTGTGGCACCCAGCCGGCGTGTGAGGCTCCCGCCGCCTGGTGCACCGCGCATCACCGACGTCACGCGGGAATTGCTGTCGCGGCGCCGCGCGCTGCTCAACCCCGCGGCCTGCAGCCGCGCCGAGTATAAAGTGGTGAACCGGCAGTGTCGTGCGGCCATCAGACGCGATCACGCCGCTTACTTTGCTGATCAGCTGCGCGAAGCAGGGCCATCGAAGATGTGGGCAGTGCTGCGGCCGGTTGTCGGGGCGGGGAAAAGTGTCACCGCAGTCACGCCGGCTTGTACGCCGGACGCTCTAAACGCGTACTATGTAGGTGTGGGCCCCGCAACGGCGGCTAGTGTCCCGACTCCGCGGACAGCTCTGCCCGTCAGGATACCCCGCATCCTAACATGTGCCTTCCGACTGCAGACCGTAACTTTTGACGCGCTGTACTCTCTCATTTATTGCATGAAAAGGTCAGCATTTATTTATTTATTTATTTATTCAAGTAATCACCAACAGGGTTGCCCCCACTAACAGGTGAAGTCACGGGACATCAGGCAGCACACACACAATATAAAATATGACAAACAAACATTCCAAACATCAGTAAAATACACAATAAATAATTCATAAGAACTTTAAACAAGAAGTAAAAATATATACGGCAAAAGCGTTAAAGGACAATGGCATTTAATAAAGAGGTACACGCTAAAAGTGTTTGTAAAAACACCACAATACTAACAACTAAAAGGATGAAATGTGTTTCAAGACATGAGCTTTAAAAGTGCCAGAAGCGTCAGCAAAGAAGTCTGCCTCTGGAATGTTACGTAAAAATAAGTTGACTAGTTGAGGTGTTGAGGTACCCTATAGAATAACCCCGTTTCACGGTGTTGACACGCGGACGGGGCTCATAAAACAGTCTTTGTGTGCGGATTGATCGAGTGGGTGCATGGAGAGAAAAACTGCGCAGGAGGATGTGAGAATCTAATCTGGAGTTAAAAATATTCCTGATGAACAGCAGATCGTGCTGAACTCGCCGTGAGGCTAATGACGGTATCCGGAAGTGATTCAGCAGATCACTATATTCTAGGGAAATGGCATGTCCGGAGGCTGTGTTTGATAAAAGCCAGATCAGGAATTTATGCTGCACTCGATCAATCCGCACTGTGTGGTATCGGCCGCTCCGTCCAGATCACACTACCGTATTCTAAAATCGAGCGAACGTGGAGAAGTAGGCGCACATCAAATGCATTCCTGCTGAATTTTGACCTTCCTGCTCCTGTTTGAAAGGATCGAAAAAGTAGTCCAAGGCTTCGGTTTGCCCTGCTGACAATATTGCTCACATGAGAAGAGAAAGTGAGCTTGGTATCTAAAATGATACCCAGGTCGCGAATCTCTCCAACGTGCTCGAGTTCCGTGGCATTAATAAAATACTCTGTCTGGACGGGCGCGCGCTGAGGGTGATAGTGAACGACTTGCATTTACTTGGATTAGAGTGAGTCCCCATCTGACGGACCAGGCTGTCAGTCGACCGAGATCCTGCTGCAGCAGTAGTCCGTCAGATGGTGAGACAATTTTGCGGAAAATTTTACGTCGTCGGCGTACATAAGGCAGCCGCAATCGACTTCGCGCGGTAAATCATTTATGAATAGTGAAACAGCAGCGGAGCCAAAAGAGATCCTTCCGAACGCCCGAGAGTACGTTTGTCCATTTGGACGTTTTGCCGTTCACGATGACCCTCTGACGCCTATCGGACAGATACGAGACGAACCAGTTCAAGGCAAGTTCCTCCAACTTATAGGAATGTTTTAGTTTGTGAATAAGAAGCGAATGATTCACGCTTTGAAAAGCAGCCGAGTAGTCTGTATATATAGTGTCCGTCTGGTATCCTTCCGATATGGCTTCCACGCTGACTGAAGATAAACGGCGAGGTTAGAAATACAGGAACGCCTAGGGATAAAACATGCTGCTCATTGCACAGGGCCGGTGAAACATGGCGGTAGAGCTGGTCGTAAACCTAGGGCGCTCGAGTATCTTTCCGAAGAGAGGAAGCAGGGATACTGATCGATAATTTGATGGGTTCTTCTTATCACCCTTTTTGAATATAGGAATGATGCTTGCCTGCCTCCACCTCTCCGGAAAGACACCCGAACAATGGAGCGTTACATATCCTAGTAACTGGAACCACCAGCTCATCTGCACATTCAACAATATGCGAGCGCTGATGTTATCAGGGCCGCAGGCCTTGTTAACAGGTACTGACTTCAAGGCAGTTCGAACAGCAGCTTCTGACACATTGAAGCGAGACAGGCTGTCAATTATTTCGTAGTCAGGCGCCTCAGGCAAAGCGGTTGCATCGGCTGAGTAAATTTCGCGGCAAAGGCATCACTAAGCAGTTCAGCACGGCCCCCGATCGTCAGTAACAGTGTTACCATCGGATGCACGGAGTACAGGTGAAATAGACGATTTGTTAGTGACACTTTTTAAAAACGACCAATATCGCTTCGGGTTAGTTTAAAATCTTCAGTCAGCCCGCGCAGATATTGAAAGTATCTATCATTTGACAAGGTTTTGAACGCTCTCCTTCTATCTATAAACTCAGCCTTGGCCTCCTGAACGGGGTTTCGACGCATGCGGCGATATGCTGCTTCCTTCAAGCGCAAAGCGGCGCGTACCGCACTATCAACCACGGTGGCACCCTGCGCCGGAGGACCACCGTGGGGACGTGGTCGGCATTTGCCGGATTGGACGGAGTCAGTGTGGAAATGTTCAGACGATTCTTCTATGGCATAGGCCATGTTTTGTTGGACATTGTTAACTGCTCGCTGGAAACATGATTGGTGCCAATCACGTGGAAGCATGCTTGTGACTACTATCCCCAAAGGTGCAGACAGTTCGCAGCGTGTGACACCAGACCGATTTCCATGCATCTTGGTGTTATGAAAATTGTCGAGCGCGTGGTGCAGTGTCAGGTCACCGAATACTTTGGCGAGCACCAGTTGTTCGCGGACGCGCAGCACGGCTACCGGCGCAGCCGATCCACGAGACGGCGTTGGCAGTGATTACCGACAGTGTATATGGGGCGATGGACAGCGGAGAAGTATCGATTCTTGTACTCCTCGATCTTTCGAAATGTTTTGATGTTATAAATCACGAAAAGATGCTAGGAAAGCTATGCTTGTACAATGTCGACACCACTTGGTTCCGACATTACCTTCAGGGCCACTCACAACAAGTAAAAGTACGTAACACCGACGGATCTGTCATTTTTTCGAAGTCTCTGCCAATCTCATCCGGAGTTTTTCAAGGTGGATTGCTCAGCTGTTTATTGTTTTCCATATTCGCGAACGATATGTGTCTGCATGTGCCGGATGTAACGATCGTGCAGTTTGCCGATGATACCCAGCTGTTGGTGTCCGGCAAAAAAGCTGACCTGGCCAGCCTGATCTCGAGAATGGAGAGAGCTCTATCAAAGCTGTTAGCATGGTTTTGTTCCAACGATATGAAAGTGAACGCATCAAAAACCCAGATGATTGTGCTCGGTACGCGCCAGATGCTTAAGGGACTGCCATCCGTTAGCATCAGATTTGCCGGTGCCACTATCCATGAGTCCGCAACTGTTAGAAACCTGGGCCTCATCATGGATAAGAACCTGTCGTACCATGACCATGTCAACCATGTTGTGTCGAAGTGCACAGGGGCGCTGCTGGCGCTTAACCACGCGAAGCATGTGCTACCGCCCTTCACACTGAAACCGATCGTGACCTCGCTTGTCGTGTCTACGCTACGATACTGCATAACTATTTATGGTACATGTGGTACCACTGAACTACGCCGGGTGCAGAAAGTGCTCAATTTCTGTGCGCGTGTAATAAGCGGCCGTCGAAAGCAAAGCCATGTGACCGATGTCCTTAGAGACTTGAAGTGGCTGAGCGCGGCAAACCTAGTCCTGTACCATAGAATATGTAACGTGCGAACTATTAGACAGACAGGCCAACCATCCAGTATAGCATGTACACTAGAGAACGCGACAGATCATGGCCACGACACCCGGAATGCCCAACGACTGCGGCTACCCCGAATACGCACCGAGGCGGGAAGAAGGCAGCTGGTGTACAGCGGTGTTGACGCCTATAACGAGTTTTGCACAACCTATGATGGACAGTCGTCCTTCAAAGGAGCACTCAGGCTGCATTTACTGCAGAACCAGACATGAACACGGTCGTTTAGACGATTCATTGTGACGACGAATGCGTGACGTGTTGATTGTGATGTGTGCTAGCTTTTAACCTTTTGTATCTTTTGACATTGCGTTAATGAAAAGCCGCAAATGAGCGGATTTAACGTGAATAAATGAACTGAACTGAACTGAACTGAATGGTTGGTTGACAACTAAGCGATGTTTTGGAAGGGAACGTGACGGGGATTCCCTATAGATTGTGTTATTCGGGCCTGACTGGGACTGACTGGATGTCTGGGTGGCGGGTATATGTGTCCCCCGGGTCCCCCTGCGTCTGCGTGCCTGGCTCTGCGGACGGCCGAGCCAGACACGCCGAGCCAGGAGCGGCGGCAAACAGCAGGGGGTCCATCCGACTGGTGCGGGATTCCCCCGTCCCAGCTTAGCATTGTACCGGCCGCGCCGCCTGCTATCGCCTCTAACGCCACATTTAGCACTGACATGGCACGGAGTAGGCGGCCGGAGCGGCGGCAGACGGCAGGGGGTCCATCAGGCAGCGACGACCTGGCGCCGACCGGCTCGCGCACCCTTTGAGGCGGCACGTCACAAGTGAGGCTGTCGGCAGCGGCGGCGGCGGCGGCGGGGGGGGGGGGGGGAGATGGGACCACGGGACGGTGTGGGATTCCCCCGTCCCCGCTTTGCACCGTGCTGGCCCAGCCGCCTGATATCGCCTCTAACCCCAAATTTAACACAGAATGAGCACGGAGTACACAGATTAAAGGCATTATCTGTCGGGGTTAAAAAGGACAGCAACACAATTTCGAAGCCGCAAAAACTGTTTCTAGTCATCGCCATCGGTGACCGAATAGAAAAGCGTCTGAAAAGCACGTTTCACATGACCTATCTGCACCTGTCAGCCGGAGTCAGAGTGACAAAATCTAATTTAATCTGACTCCGACTCCGGCTGAAATTACCAACTCCGATTCCGACTCCTGAGGACCGCCTGAGGACTCTATCGGAATGATTGAAAGCCATCTCAGATTGGCACACTGCTCTTCAGACTGAAAAAGGGCCCTCTCTCAGGCTTCGTAAGGGCCCTCTCAGTCCGGGATAGAACCCTTTCAGGCCTGGCAAGGGCCCTCTCATACCGGACGATAACCCTCTCAGGTTGGCTGATTATTCTTTCAAAGGAGCGGATGGTTCTCTCTTATCGACTAAGGTTTCTCTCAAGCCGAAAAAGCGACATCTTAGGCCGATTGAGAGTCCTCCCAAACTGGCAAACGGCCCTCTCATGCCACCATAGGCTCCTCTAAGGTCTGGCAAAGGCCCTTTCAGAACGATAAAGAACCTAAGGCCTGAAAAATACCGTCTCAGACCAGCCGAAGGCCCCCTCAGGCCGTCACCAGAACCTCTCAGGTCTAGAAAATTACCCTCCATGGGATCTGCTCATTCGGGATGCTCTGGATGATCTCTGGATGCAAATGTATTGACTGTGTCGCAAGCTGGCGTGACGACGATTCATTTGAGGCCTCTTGCGAGCAAATCGGACGTAAACGAAACAAACTGGACTGTACACCGGCTTTAAAAATCAGATTCGTCTCCCTGACCTTGACCTTTGACCTATGGATGAACATTTATGGACCGTGACGCAAGCTGGCGTAACGACGATTCATTTGAGGCCTCTTGCTAGTAAATCGGACGGTAAACGAAAACAAAACTAGACTGTACACCGGCTTAAAAGTTTCGTATTCGTCTCAGTGACCTTGACCTTTGACCTCTGGATAAACATTTATTGACCGTGACGCAAGCTGGCGTAGCGACGATTCATTTGAGGCCTCTTGCGAGCAAATCGGACGGTAAACGAAAACAAAACTAGACTGTACACCGTGTGGTTCTCTTGTATGACAGTCCGATGACCTCTGGAGGTCAAACCGTGCGCCCTAAAGCAAAAATGATAGCATATAATAATAAATAGATAGCATAACGCGACGAGATCTATCAATATATTTAGTTTGGCGCAAATCGGAACTCGACGCTGAAAACGAATACCCATACGACGCTAACTTGACGGACATAATGAATGCATATCAATGCAAACAGAAATGGAAGCAAGGGCGCCACCACCTTCCGAAAGTTGGGGGAAGGAGGAATTCTGAAGTCGATTCTTTCCATGCAACGCCCATAGGCGTAATGTTAAAGTCCGAAAATATTTGGGGGGGGGACATGTCCGCCCATCAAAAATATTGGGTGGCGGAGTCCCTGAATGGAAGGCTGGTTTAATAGAGTATTAGGCTTATTAGATTGAACCATTAAGTTGTTGGTCTTCTAAGAGGCGAGACAAACATTGGTAGAATGATGTCACGATTATCGTGTTCGGTCAATGTCATTGTCTTCTGAGGCACGAATCTAAGTTTGTGAGTTCGGGACGATCTTACATTCACACTTCACATCGTTTACGCTGGTTGATTTTTGCATCGGTCGCAATCTAACACTGCAGACTTGTGCTTGATTCCGCTTCAGCGGAATCGATTCCGATTCCATGCCAAGTCAGATGTCTCAGTCTCCGATTCCGATTCCAATAGATATTTTACTAGGGTAATCGATTCCGAATCCGATTCCAGGACACTTAAAAAGCTTGATTCCGAATCCAATTCCATTGATTCCACTCTGCATCAAAAATATCCGATCATATTTCTATTTTATACAAATGACATGAATGACACGAATAGTAAAAATGAATATATTTTACAGGTATATTTAATATGGCTATTTTGCTATAAAACTTTTAAAAAATCATGAATTTTGTTGAGAAAAAAATCTGGCATGTGCTGCAAAATCGTGACAGTTCAGAAACGTCAAAGTCTAACGAAGGTTCAAAACAATATGATATTTAGACATACCTATAATCTTGATGCATGAACAATTTAACATATTGCAAGCTGCTATTTTGCAATATGATACACAAGGAAATCGCTGTCTTGAAAGATATGAGAATATTATGGAAATGCAAAACACATAGCATTGTCATAAGCGAAGATCGTTGTATGTCTCCATCTAAATAAGTATAATTACTGATCATTTAGGTGGAGACACACAACGATCTTCGCTTATGGCAATGCTATGTGTTTTGCATTTCCATAATATTCTCATATCTTTCAAGACAGCGATTTCCTTGTGTATCATATTGCAAAATAGCAGCTTGCAATATGTTAAATTGTCCATGCATCAAGAGTATTACTGAGTGGGCGCGAAGCGCCCGTGAAGTATATCGTCAACTTACTAGACAAATTTACATTTGACCCGGCCCGACCCGGCCATACAGACGCTTTCCGGAAGCTAATAACTTTGCAACCACTGCTCAGATTGAGATCGGGTTTTCACCATTGGATAGGACCATCAAATCAATTTGTATTTTGTTATGATACGTTCTGATAGGAGTGGTACCAAAGCGCGTGGCACCCGCAGACGTCGAAATGAACAAAAATCATTCTTGATCAAAAATGGCTTGATTTATCTAAGCATTCGATTTGTATACGCTGAAGCATGCAGCACTCAGGACGTACTCCCTTTTGGCGGATTCGAAAAAAGATCTCATGTACAATTTAATCAAACTGATTTTTTATGTTGGCATGCATGGAGGCCTGGCAATTTTTATGGAGGACTAAAAGGACTAAAAGGACTGTGTGTTACTACCACGTGTGATCCCGTACTGTTTCATATTGCAAACCTGTTTTAGCTTTACCAGTACGTGCCCGCTCGGTCATCGCCCAGAAAGACGTTTTACTACGTACCTTACGTACCAGTAAAAAAAAGGTTTAAAAAAGTTTTACGACGTGCTTACGTACCAGTAAAACGCCTGTCTGGGCGATGACCGATCGGGCGCGCACTGGTAAAGCTAAAACAGGTTTGAAATATGAAACCGTACGGGAACACACGTCGTAGTAACACATAGTCCTTTTAGTCCCCCAGAAAAATTACCAGGCTTCCATGCATGCCAACATAAAAATTAAGTTTTATTAAATTGTACATGATCTGCTTTCTCGAATCCGCCAAAAGGGAGTACGTCCTGAGCGCTGCATGCTTCAGCGTATAAAAAACGGATGCTTAGATAAATCAAGCCATTTTTGATCAAGAATGATTTTTGTTAATTTCGACGTCTGCGAATGCCACGTGCTGTGGTACCACCCCTATCAGAACGCATCATAACAAAATCAAAATTGATTTGGTGGTCCTATCCAATGGTGAAAACCCGATCTCAATCTGAGCAGTGGTTACAAAATAATTAGCTTCCGAAAAGCGTCTGTATGGCCGGGTCGGGCCGGGTCGGGCCGGGCCGCATATTTCCCAAGTGTGTATACAGCTGGCGCCTGGCGGGCGTGTTTGGAAATAGCAACCACTTACGGAGACATAAGTCAGTCAAACATATAGATATTGCTTTGATTTTTGGAGGGGTATCGTCCATATTTGGTGCTCCAATATGTCATCCGGTTTTTGCATATGTTTGAAAAGTTTTATCTGGGGAAATTTTTCCCCAAAAAATAATCTTCTGTGGGAAAAATTTCCCAAAATCAAACTTTTCAAACATATTCAAAACCGGAAGATATATTGGAGAACCAAGTATGGACGATGCCTCCAAAAAAAAATCAAAGCAATATCTATATTTTTGACTGACTTATGTCTCCCGAAGTGATTGCTATTTCAAAACACGCCCGCCAGCTGTATACACTTGGAAAATATGCGGCCGGGTCGGGCCGGGTCAAATGTAAATTTGTCTAGTAAGTTGATGAGAAACCTCACGGGCGCTTCGCGCCCGCTCGGTAATTACTGATCATGTTTATTAACACTCATTAGGCAAAAATAATCGCCTAGCTTTGCTTTAGGCACTGGCGGATACAGGGGGGGGGGCATCAGGGGCAAATGCCACCCGCAGGAATCTGGGGAGGGGGGCGTTCAATAAAAGTATCCCTCCCCGCGCGTTCCCAATTTATCGTAAAGTCGTAAAAATTGTCTTTGTAGCAGTCAAAATACAGCTATCCACAGTCAAAAACCGGAAAATTTCGCGCCGCTTCTCGGCATGACACAACTTTCGCAATTGCTTATACAAATTTGGAAAATGGGAAAATAAATTACATTAAATGTCTGGCAAAGGCTCTCCTTGGCGGTAATTGCTGGCACTGGCGGATCCAGGGGGGCATCAGGGGCAAATTAGTCACAAATGAAAATGAAATGAAACACACATGAATCTGGGAGGGGCATTCAATACAAGTATGCCCCCCCCCACACACACACACACACACACACACACGCGCGCGCGCGTTCCCTACACTGACCGTGAAAAACAATGTTCTTAGGAGAAAACTTCATGAAAACGGAAGTTTTTCTCTCAAGTGATTGAATTTGAAGTTTGTATGTATCGCTTTCTTTCTTGAATAGACAAAAAGCGCACCTAATGCAACTCAAGCAGCCCCGGTGACACTTAACCCGTGCCTCGCTGGGGGGGGGGCAGAATATGCCCCCCCCCCCCCTTCCCGGATTTTCTCAATAAATTGTAAACTATTATAGATATCAACGTCAAACTCTGAGTGTCTTATGTTGCATTAATCCTACGTCTTCTCACCAAATTCCAATGAAATTGATGTAGGATTTTGGGAGATAATTACGTTTTAATGACGCCATGACATGCCATTTTCTGTGGAAAAACGGTAAATGTTTGAACAATCGAAGAAAATAGAGTTTTGAAGCAAATTGCAAATAAAAAACGTCAAAAGAAAAAAAAATGACATTTTCTTCAAAATGGCCATCTCGGATTCTCATTTTTTTTTGTTTTTCACCCCAAAAATATAAATGAATTATTTTTTGGGAGAAAAAATCCACAAAATCAAGTTTGGTCAATTTGAAAAGTAAACTTCCTAAAGAGACTCTTTTCTCTTTAACGTAAAAATTGATATGTTAAAGAGCAATCGTATCTGATTAACACTATGAAGTCAGTTTTTCGACATTCGTGCCCAGTCGCCCAATATCATCGTTCAAAGTTAGGTTTTCTTCCAGCCAATGACCTTGACGGGTCCGCTCACCACTACGCATCAAAATCAATTAATTGCAGCGTTGTGCAACAATTGTAAATAGTTATATTTTTTGCTTAAGCATTCTGACGAAATTTGTAATGTCAGAAAACATTTCATGTCTTATTATGTCAGATTTAAGCTCAATAATTGGATAAAAGTAGAGATTAATTCCGAATGGTTTTTGATTCCGACCGAGGTTTTTTGTAGCAACAACTCAAGTGCGCCAGATGCGCCAGATTCGTTTCATGTAGTTAACAGGAACCACAATGTATAAGTGCTTTGCCGCCTCGCTTCCATAATCCATATATGTAGTGGTGCGTAGAAATCGTAAACAGTTTTCAGATTCTCACGAAAAATGAAATAAATGATTGTTTTTTTGGTGTATTTGCGCTGCTTGTGTAAGCCTTTGAGGACGATTAAAAATCATAAGTAGTTCTTAGGACTTGTTTAAGTCGGTTTTTGCGATATCATCCGATATAGGCAGTATCCCTTTAAGCTCGAATACCAAAATAGGGTGACCGGCCCAAATCCGCGGAGAAAAAAAAAATGGTGGTTACTTTTTTGCCACCAAAAGATGCGCCCCCCCCCCCCCCCACACACACACACACACACACACACACACACACACACACACACACACACACACACACACACACACACACACACGCACACACGCACGCACGCACGCACGCACGCACGCACGCACGCACGCACGCACGCACGCACGCACGCACGCACGCACGCACGCACGCACGCACGCACGCACGCACGCACGCACGCACGCACGCACGCACGCACGCACGCACGCACGCACGCACGCACGCACGCACGCACGCACGCACGCACGCACACACGCACACACGCACACACACACACACGCACACACGCACACCACCACCACCACCACCACCACCACCACGGAGAGAGGCTGGATCCGCCAGTGGCTTTAGGTATATTCTCAAAGAAACAAATTGCTTTCAGGGAAGCTTAAATTCATGGTCATAGTTATGTTTACGAAAATAACACGGAATCATTGAAATGGCCATTGATTCCGATTTCGATTCCTTCATTTTATAAAAATGATTGGCTCCACCTGATTCCGATTCCACCCAAATGCCAATGTAATCGAATCCGATTCCGATTCCAGTGCAAATGCAATCAATTCCGGAATCGGATTCGATTCCACTGGAATCAAGCACAAGTCTGTCAAGCACAGACACCGACCGAAACATGTGGCAAATCCCCTCATGAACTGACGTGTTGGTATTCTAGACACCCAATGTCCAAGGACGAGTTTTGGCGATTCGCCCAAATGTCAATGACTATTTATAGCACACTGGCCGTGGGAGTGCTGCCTTCCGGAAGGCGGGGGGGGGGGGCACGGACGCGCGGCCCGGTCCCCGGGTTTAGCACGGTGGCTGGTATGGTATGTATTTGTGAGACCGCGTGGCCGTGTGACGGAGGGGGGGGGGGCACGGACGCGCTGCCCGGTCCCTGGGTTTAGCACGGTGGCTGGTATGGTATGTGTGTGTGTGTGTGACCGCGTGGCCGTGTGACAGAGAGGGGAGACAGCGCTTTCGGCACTTCTGAAGATTAATTAGCAGCGGCGTTGGGAACAGGATGGGTAAAAATGTGTTTCCGAATTCCGATCAGCCGCCAAGTGAAAGTTGATTATACTGGTCCAGAGAGGGTGACCAAAGTGCGAGCAGCGTACCGAAAGCCATGCCACATAACCGATACGTGAGCATCAAGGTGTACAAACATTTTCAAGACAACAAGGAGGCGTGCAGCAACATAGATAAAGGGGGCTTCATGTATATGGTGTTCTTTGTAGGTATAGATGCAACGTATCGTTAAAAAGAAGCCAGTTAATCGCCGTAATCATCTTCGAACATGCAATAATCATCCTCGAACATACAATAATCATCCTCGAACATACAATAATCATCCTCGAACATGCGCGTTGAGTAAACATTCCCGTTTGTTTGTATCTGCATGTCCAAGATAGACAGCAGCTATAGGTATATATCTAACGCAGACGCAGCATATAGTGGCGTGTTACGTCACTGGCGGATCCAGAGGGGGCATGGGGCCTTGCCCCCCCCCCCCTTGAGCCTCGAAGGGGCCCAATAGCCCGAGGGGGCCCCATAGCCAATCGAAGTGACTCGAAACAAATTCCACTCCGTTTGAAAACAACTCGCTAGTAAATTTGCCCAGTCTGAGCTCCAGAGGACCCAGCCTGACTTATAGAGGCCCCACTCTGACCTCAAGAGGACCAATTATGGCTTGAAGAGGGCCAATAATCTGGTTTTTAGAGGCCAATTCTGGTTTGTAGAGGCCCATTTTGGCATGTGAAAGGCATATTTTGAACTAAAAGGGTCTATGCTGGCCTACATTTGTCTTCAAGGTCAAAAGCGCCCACCAAGGCTTGAGGGGGTCATCAAGGTATGACGGGGCCCACCAAGGCCTGGGGCCCACTTTTGCTACGTGGCCCCTCCTTGACCGAATCCTGGATCGGCCACTGTGTCACGGCATGTTTTATCCCGTGTCATTGTGTCATCGGCCACTGTGTCATCGGCATGTGTCATTTGTGGAAATAGTTGCAGCTCCGTGACGTGCCTAAAGGAAAAACTATTGGCACATATATGTCAAAAGCAAGGTTATCGAAATTAATATGTGAGCAATGTTGTCGAAGAGAAAAGTGGCTATGTTGCCCCACCTTCCTCCATCCCGACTTTACGAGCATATCACATTATAATGCAGCATAACTCGTGTATCACATTATAATGCATCATAACTCGTGTATCACATTATAATGCATCATAACTCGTGTATCACATTATAATGCATCATAACTCGTGTATCACATTATAATGCATCATAACTCGTGTATCACATTATAATGCATCATAACTCGTGTATCACATTATAATGCATCATAACTCGTGTATCACATTATAATGCATCATAACTCGTGTATCACATTATATAATGCATCATAACTCGTGTATCACATTATAATGCATCATAACTCGTGTATCACATTACATAATGCATCATAACTCGTGTATCACATTATATAATGCATCATAACTCGTGTATCACATTATAATGCATCATAACTCGTGTATCACATTATAATGCATCATAACTCGTGTATCACATTATAATGCATCATAACTCGTGTATCACATTATAATGCATCATAACTCGTGTATCACATTGTAATGCATCATAACTCGTGTATCACATTATAATGCATCATAACTCGTGTATCACATTATAATGCATCATAACTCGTGTATCACATTATAATGCATCATAACTCGTGTATCACATTATAATGCATCATAACTCGTGTATCACATTATAATGCATCATAACTCGTGTATCACATTATATAATCCATCATAACTCGTGTATCACATTATAATGCATCATAACTCGTGTATCACATTATAATGCATCATAACTCGTGTATCACATTATAATGCATCATAACTCGTGTATCACATTATAATGCATCATAACTCGTGTATCACATTATAATACATCATAACTCGTGTATCACATTATAATGCATCATAACTCGTGTATCACATTATAATGCATCATAACTCGTGTATCACATTATATAATGCATCATAACTCGTGTATCACATTATATAATGCATCATAACTCGTGTATCACATTATAATGCATCATAACTCGTGTATCACATTATAATGCATCATAACTCGTGTATCACATTATAATGCATCATAACTCGTGTATCACATTATAATGAATAATAACTCTTGTATCACATTATAATGCATCATAACTCGTGTATCACATTATAATGCATCATAACTCGTGTATCACATTATAATGCATCATAACTCGTGTATCACATTATAATGCATCATAACTCTTGTATCACATTATAATGCATCATAACTCGTGTATCACATTATAATGCATCATAATGCATATAATGCATCATTTCGTGTATCACATTATAATGCATCATAACTCGTGTATCACATTATAATGCATCATAACTCGTGTATCACATTATAATGCATCATAACTCGTGTATCACATTATAATGCATCATAACTCGTGTATCACATTATAATGCATCATAACTCGTGTATCACATTATAATGCATCATAACTCGTGTATCACATTATAATGCAGCATAACTCGTGTATCACATTATAATGCATCATAACTCGTGTATCACATTATAATGCATCATAACTCGTGTATCACATTATAATGCATCATAACTCGTGTATCACATTACAATGCATCATAACTCGTGTATCACATTATAATGCATCATAACTCGTGTATCACATTATAATGCATCATAACTCGTGTATCACATTATAATGCATCATAACTCGTGTATCACATTATAATGCATCATAACTCGTGTATCACATTATAATGCATCATAGCTCGTGTATCACATTATAATGCATCATAACTCGTGTATCACATTATAATGCATCATAACTCGTGTATCACATTATAATGCATCATATCTCGTGTATCACATTATAATGCATCATAACTCGTGTATCACATTATAATGCATCATAACTCGTGTATCACATTATAATGCATCATAACTCGTGTATCACATTATAATGCATCATAACTCGTGTATCACATTATAATGCATCATAACTCGTGTATCACATTATATAATGCATCATAACTCGTGTATCACATTATATAATGCATCATAACTCGTGTATCACATTTCCTGTCTGAGCAGCGTATTGAGTCATTACTTGATTCGATTCGACGGCTCAAGCCAGTGGAGCCAGCGATTAGACGAAAAGTCGAGTCGCATCTGGCACCATGGCTACGTGAACACTGAACAGGTTGCATAGGAATCATGACGCCATAAACGTCATGAACAAACACGCACGCGCACACTCCCACCGTGACGAGCGATGTCTGGCGCTGTATCACTCGGGTGGTCAGGTGCAGGATGCGCGCGCAGAGCAGTGGCAGATCCAGGGAGGAGGAGGTCACGGGGGTCATGACTCATGACTCCCCCGCCCCCCCCCCCCCCGCACCCCCCCCCCCCCCCCTTGAGCCGTGAAGGGGCACCACCGCGCCGGCGTACCAGTGCCACGATCACGCCGGTGTACCAGGGGCACCACCGTGCCGATGTACCAGCAGCACCACCGTGCTGGTATACCAGGGGCACCACCGCACCAGTGCACCAGTGGCACCACCGCGCCGGCGCACCAGGGCCACGACGGCGCCGGCGTACCAGGGCCACGACGGCGCCGGTGTACCAGGGACACCACCGTGCCGGTGTACCAATGCCACCACTACGCCAGTGTACCAATGCCACTACCGTACCGGCGTACCAGGGCCACGACGGCGCCGGTGTACCAGGGGCACCACCGCGCCGGTGTACCAGGGGCACCACCGTGCCGGTGTACCAGGGGCACCACCGTGCCGGTGTACCAGGGGCACCAAGGTGACGGTAGGCGGCACTGTGGGGGCGAGGGAAAGCACCGGGGCACCGTGCCTCCTTGAATCCAGGAGGGGGAAACAATGGCCTGGTGCCGCCATGAAATCACAAGCATTGGTCGCTGTACAACTTTTTTTCTCGCAAAATGATGCTAAATTATAATTGGTAAATTATGCACAAAAAAAAACCTTCATGCCTCCACATGACAAACGAGCTCCCTTGGGCTATGAAGAAGCACCAACGTGCCCTTATACCAGAGGCAACAACGTATCGGACTCGAGGGGCCCTGAGGGCCCCTCGGGAGTCGTGATCCACTTCCATAGGCGGTGGAACAGGGGGCACCGGGCACCGTGCCCCCTTGAATCCAGGAGGAGGGGAGGCGGGGCACCAATGCCCTGGTGCTTTGATTTCAGTCGATTTCTGTCGGTTTGGTAGAGCCATGGCACTGATATGGCGCTGCCATGGCCTCCTTGTATCCGTCCCTGCCCCCCCCCCCAATCGTTTTGTAAAATAGACACCGCTGCTTGGCCACTTGGTTTTCTGGAATTTGCACTATGTTGCGCTTTGCCTTGAATTTGTTGTATTGTTCTTCAGTTACATGCATGTTATGAGTGAGGCTAGGATCTGTCAACTGTGTACCGAGTAAAAAGCAAACAATAATGCTCGCGTTAAATCTTAGGCATTTTCGTTAAAAAAAAATTGTTAATGATGTCACCCAGACATAATTCGGCCATTCTGCCATCCAGCATGAATTAACGGCCGAAGTATGTACCGAATGCGCACTGCGTAGTGTACACTGTGCAATGACCTTGAGTCGATCACTAGGTACCTTGACCGCTACTTGGTGGCTGCTTGAAGGGATTCTTGCATCGCGCCGGCATGAGACGTGCCGTGATTTTATCTACGTGTGTACATATGTTTGTGTTTGTGTTTGTATGATATCTGGGTCGTGAATATTACGTGTTAATAATTTGACGGGACACCGTTACAGTAAGGACGCCATCGTGGATTACTTTGGCAAAATCCGAGTCGAGTCTGAGTCTGAGTCTGAGTCTGAGTCTGAGTCTGAGACTGGCTTTGTGTCAGAGCCTATTCACGTGGTCGCCCAGCAGACCACACACATCGAAGCCTCCCTCCTCTGGTCCCTGGGCCGGTCCTCCCCTCTGGTCCTCCCCGTAAGCCACCCTGGCGCCGATTCGGCGGCTCCTCTGCTGCGCGGTAATCTGGGGTCGGAGGGTCAGCGATGGTTTGGGGATTTCCTGGAACTAGTCGGGTCCCCAGCCCGTCTACACAGGGCCCCGCGCCGCGCGGCGTCCTCCGCCAGACCAGCGGGTACCTCAGGGATTCCCCGAATAACACCATGCGCCAGGGGCGGATCCAGAGGGGGGTCAAAGGGGACATCCCCCCCCCCCCTCCCCAAAGTCCTGAAACTATTATTTCCCCCCCCCCCTCTCCAAACGGTCGGACGTACAGTTGTAAAAATTGCCTTTGCTGCAGTCAAATCCAGCTATCCACAGTGAAAAACTTGAAAATTTCGCGCCGCTTCGCGGCATGACACAAAGTACGCAATTGCTTAAATGGAAATTTGGAAAATGGGAAAATGAATGAATTAAGTGTCTGGCAGAGTCTCTCCTTGGCGGTACCTAATTGCTAGCCCCAGGGCCCACTCCCCTCATAAAATATTAACTTTCAAGCGGGCTACATGTTTAGCTAGTCTGCCGAGTTCCGAAAAAAGGCAACGCGAGCGCAAAGACGCGGACATCGGCATCCGGAAGCTGCTCCAGCGGTGCCCAGCTTGCTGGACCGAAGAGCTAATAGTGGGACCAGGCCAGGACCATCTCCCCAAGCCATATTGGGCTCCTCCAGATCCGCAGAGACTATTTATGTGCGGAAAGGTCGTTCTGCCTCTTGCTACTTTCAAATAATTTTAACTGTTACCAGTTGTTTGTTACAATAAATGTGAAACAATGAACCAACTATGCTAACCAAAAAAATCCACAGCCACCTGAACAGTGTGTTGCTGTGGAAGTGAACTGCTGGATACAATATGTTTAAGCTCTGACCTGAGCTTGCGCGCATTACTTCAACATCCTCAGCCCAGGCCCGTCCAGAGCCCGGTGAATTCCTTAAAGTTGATGCCCGGCCCAGGCCCGGCCCATGGCCCATAGGGTCAGCCCGGCCCGTGACGAACTCTGTTTTCTTCCAGGCCCACCGCCTATGTTTCTGGGTTTTATCAGACAAACCCGTAAAAAATCGCGCCGCTTCACGGTGCATAATAACAAGTACCTACTATAATATGAAAATCCACATTAAAAATTATTCAAATGCTTAAATACACGCAGAAAAAAATGGCGTACGTCAGCGTCCGAGTCACGTCCGCGTCAGCATCAGCGTCAGCGTCAGCGTCAGCGTCCGAGTCACGTCAGCGTCCGAGTCACGTCAGCGTCCGAGTCACGTCAGCGTCCGAGTCACGTCAGCGTCAGCGTCAGCGTCAGCGTCAGCGTCGCAGGGCCGTCAGCGTCAGCGTCAACTTGGAGAAGGTGCACTCCGCCTCTGATGTGCTGGCTGGGATCACGGCCAGCACCCGAAGAGGGTGTGGATGCCGGGGAACACCTCGGCAGAGCACTCGTTTAGAGCTCCGATCGCCGTGACTGGAGCGTCCTGTGGTTTCTCCTCCATCGCGCCGCTCAGACCTCGAACTCGCACTTCGGCTGGTTCTCTGACCAGTCCAGGAGGTTCCCTGGTACTGTTCCCATGCCGGTCTAACTTCGCTCCAGCTGGCTACGGTCGCCCGCTTCGAAAGCAGATGGCTGATGGCGAACGCCGTGACTGGATTATGCAAGTAACGTCAAATTGAGTCACTTTCGACCCGTGGGATTTCGAGCCCTTTCTTGCAAAAACAACCAATTTGATACCATATCATAGATTAAAGTCGTAGCTGTTTTAACGTTATCAGTCATTTTTAATGTACAGAAAGGACAAATTGTAAGGTGACATCAAAGTTAGGGATGCGGACGGCTGCCCTAGCTACTCTCCCATTGGTCGATCGCCTGGGGTCTGAAAAATAAGCGACGCGCTAGCTCCTGAAACGCCTTCCCATTTCCTGGAAGCAATTACGTAATTAAACTAAGTTACTAAAAAGGATACGATTAGAAGGTAGCATTGATACCACCTGATTTACCCCCTCCCCCTCCCCCCCCCCCCCCGGAAATTTTGAAGGTGAACTGCAATAAGCAGAAACTGCGAAAAGCAGCAAATATCTGGCAAATAGCGAAAAAAACTGGCGTGAAGTTCCAAGACTGGAGAGAAGAAAAAAACTTCCGTTTTCATGTTTTTGTTTTCTCTTCCTAATCACTGGCGGATCCAGGGGGCGGCAGGGGCAAAAGCTCCCCCCCATCCCACGCTCGAGGGGGCGGCAATATAAATTATCCCCCCACACAAATCCGCTGAAACTGGCGATGAAAATGGGTTTTGACTGCGAAAAATCACTTCTTGCGAGAAAAAAAAAAAAACGTTATTTTCTTCCTCGTTCGTGTTTCCTCTATTGTGTAGCATTTGTTAGCAGGAGGGAAAGTGGCGCGTGCATATTTGGAAATGTCGAATACAAAATCCAGACCCATCATACTTAACCCGCCATTGACGGGGGGGGGGACGTTTAACAGATACAGATACAGATATATGTATTAGGACCCTCCATAGTATGGATTTTATGTTATCCACGTCATTACAAAAATTAAGTACACCAAGATAAAAGTACAAAATACAGCATCAGATGATGATAAAAATACAGATGATAAAACACAGCGGCAAAAGAGTGGCAACACAGACCGACCCCGGCCGCTGACATCGATCGCAACCATATCCCGGTATATAGATGCAGCATGCAGATGGGCTATCGCCTAGCCTCTGGTGTGAGGGCGTTCCAGGCACTCGCGGCTCGGTACATGAAACTGCGCTTTGCGAATTCCGTCCGCACGTGGGGCAGCTCGAGCTGGCCGCCTTCACTGGCGCGCGTGTGGCGGGCAGACACGTCGGCACGCCTTACCACCCGACCGCGCAGCGGCTCTGAGGCGCTCGGGGCAGTGATGAGGTGGCGCACAGCGGCAATGTCACGTTCGTTGATCATGTCCTCAACATTAGGCCACCCGAGCTCCCGTAATGACGGGGTGACATGATCGCGCCGGCCGAGGCCAGTCACAATGCGGACACCGAAGTTGATCGCCTTTTGCACGCGCTGCCTCTGTGCCGCGGTACAGTTTCCCCACACCGTTATGCAATAACGGATGTGAGGGAAGACGAGAGCCTCGACCAGCAGACGTCTGACGCATTTTGGCAGCTTATGACGGATTCGCGCGAGACCTACCAACACACAATAGCAACGCTGAACGACCGATGAGACGTGGCGGTTCCATGACAGGTGTGGGTCGATGACAACACCCAGCACCTTGACGCTTTGTGAGGGAGAAATTTCGTCGTTGCCGAAATAAACAGAGAAGTCGGCAGTGATGTTTTGACGGCGAGATCTGAGGATGATCATCTCCGTTTTAGCCGGATTGATTTTTAGACGGTTCTGTGCAAACCACTTCATAGCTATAAGGAGAGAGCTCTCAATACGAGTTTTTAGGGCCTGAAGGTTTGATGGAAAGTCAGCATCAAGGAACTGAGTGTCGTCAGCGTACATCACGATCCCTCCGTGTGGAAGGTGCTGTGGCAGATCGTTGGTGAAAATGAGGAAGATCACAGGTCCTAAGATGGATCCTGGACCACCCCGTGAGTCACGTCCAGTGCGCACGATCCACCCCGCACGGTCTGGGTACGCCCCCGCAGCCAGGCCGAGAACCACTCGCGTTGGACACCATACCATTCCAACTTGTCCAGGAGACGGCTGTGCTCGACGCTGTCAAAGGCCTTAGACGTGTCAGCTGTGACGAGTGATGTTATCATGCGTCTGTCGATGTTGTCTGTTGCGAAAATGACAGCGTCGAGCAGGGCCGCCTCCGTAGACAGGCCCGGCCTGAAACCGTACTGCTGCGGGCATAGTACATGGTGGGATGTGAGGTACGACATAAGCTGGGTACAGACCACACGCTCGCATAGTTTCGCCACGACAGGAAGGACTGATCTCGGACGGTAGTTATTGGGGTCAGCAGTGTCCCCCTTTTTGTGGAGAGCGGTAATGGTGGCAGCCTTCCACTGCTCGGGCAATACACAATTAGTGATGCAATCGTTAACAAGCCTCAGCAAATGCGGACCCACCACTGGAAATGTACTTCGTAACATCTGAACGGTGATGCCGTCAGGACCACAGGCGCGGGACGTACCCATGCGCCTTAGCGCTGCTGAGAGTTCCGGTAGGGTAGCAGGGTACGACGAGAACGACCCGGCACACACGCGGGGCGGCCGGGGCGACAGCGGTTCGCCAGCGTCGCTCTCCGCTAGTGCGTGCGCCACGCCGGAGCCGACTGACGTGAAGAAGTGATTTAGTCGGTCTGGCCACTCAGGATCCGCCGGCACTGCACTGGTTGTCCTCGGCTGAGCCTTCCGAGATGAGACCAGGAATTGCCTGATGCTCTTCCAGGTCTTCGGACGGGAGTGCTTGAAAGAAGAGTAGAAGGCAGCGCTCGCGCGGTTGATGACCATCTCCAAGGCGTTCCGGCTTTCCCGAAGCTCCCTCTCGGTGGCGTCGCACGGGATGAGGTCCCTGTCGGCGCGTGCATGGTCACGAGCTGCCATGGCCTCTCGCACTGTGTCGTCATCAAGCCATGGACACGGTCTGTGCTTCACTTTGGTGGTTCGCATTGGCATGTGTTGGTGGATGATGGGATCCCATACTGTGAGGAAGCTGTTCCACATGTCGCTGATGGAGTCTGCTTCGTAGACCTGTGTCCAGTCGGCTTGGAGGAGGTCGAGGCAGAGGGCGTCCTTGTTGACGTGCCGCGTGGACCGCACGGTGACGATGTCGGGACTGCAACGTGTCTTGACATCGGTGACGGCCACAGTGATAAGATCGTGGTCGCTGATGTTGCACGGCGTCACTCGGGCGGCTGATGTCAGGTCTGGTCGATTTGTTGTCAGGTGGTCGATCAGCGATGGGCTCGGCCCAGGACGAGTCGGCCCCGTGATCAGCTGCCTTAGCGATAAATCGCTAAGCTGCTGCATGTATGACGATACACCTGGCTTCTCAGGACGAAGAAGGTCGAAGTTTAGGTCTCCGAGCGCGTAGGTTGGTCGATCATGCGCCAGAACATGCGTCAGCTGGTGGCGGAGGTCGTCGATGGCTGGCGCGGACGGACCAGATGAAGGGCGGTACACTGCGCCGACGATGATGGTAGATCAGCCAATGATCTGGAGCCAGAGTGCTTCGAGTGTCGAGTTGACAGTGGGCACCCGTAGCTTCTCGACCCTCAGTGTGCTGCGGTGGACGATGGCGACTTCGCCTCCCGTCTTCCTAGTCCGTCGATCGCGACGACTGATGACGTAGCCCGGGAACAGCAGCATGTCGGTGTTAACTGCATCGGTCAGCCATGTCTCGCTGAGACAAAGCACGTCAAGCTGTTCCCGCAGCAGCAGATGGTTGACCTCGTCCAGGTGCGCCGTCAGAGAACGCACATTGCCCCCTCTGATGAATGTTCGCAATAGCCGAAAAATTAATAGCGCTATCAATGTGAAACTTCAAGTACCTTATTATAAATCATTGTTACGTCTTGTGTGCAAAAATGAAGAAATTTCGCCGAAATTTTTAGAGTTATAGCGAATTTAGTGACGTCACTACACACGAGTTTTACACCAAAATCAGCTAAACTTTGCCAGGCCGTACAAATGCCAAATTTGAAGCAAAATGCAATCGAAAAGCGCCAAAAGATAGAAAACTGCAAGGGCTACAACCTGGAGATCTTTGATTTTTTAAACTTTTAGTTTTAGACCTCCAAAAACTAAAAAAACATGTTTTTTTCATTATCACAAAATCAACATTTTCTCAAATATATAAAAAACGGAAGATATATCAGAGAACCATACCAGGCAACTAACATACCAAATTTTAAACTCATATCTTCATTTTTGACCGACTTATGACATCTAAAGTATGGGTAACTTATGACGTCATATTTTGAAATTGCGTTTTTTTGACTTTTATTGACCAGATACAGACAAATAAATACCAGCACTGTAATTCTGAGAGAAAACTGGCCCATAAACATCCCTTCTTTTTTATATTTATCAATTTCAAATTTTGACCTGCAGCGACCTGAACTTGACCTGAACTTGACAATAACTTCACGTAAATTAATTAAGTTGGTAAAATGACTATCACTATCTAATTATAGGTGGCAAGCAACCCATAAAACATGTGGTGCATGACTTCTGTAGATATTTTGCGCATAGGGATTTTTGTGTGTGACCTGACCTTAATCTTGACCTTTGCCAACAATCTCACTTTAGCCCTTGCGAGATGTGTATAATACCTTTGGCAGCACTTTGGGTGATCATGGTCGTAATCGATGGCTTTTGCTGGAAAGTATGGTCCATAAACTAAAATACGTCGATTTTGACCTTTGACCTGACGGTGACCTGACACTTGACCTCACTTCGAAATGTTTAAGCATTCTTTAGATTCATCTCATTTTTTTCCACCAACATGACATCAAAACATCATTATTTCCCTAATTTCTCAATCATTTTCAATTAAATTTTTACGGCATACGTATAATTGTTGTATACTTAGCTACTAAAAATTTCAGCAAGATGCGCCGCATGTCTAAAAAGTTATGCAAGACAA
The DNA here is from genome assembly GCA_036785665.1 of Chirona hameri. NCBI lineage: Eukaryota > Metazoa > Arthropoda > Thecostraca > Balanomorpha > Balanidae > Chirona > Chirona hameri. Next base: position 38,295 of record JAXIVJ010007162.1, on the reverse strand, counting down.
ACCTCAGAGGGGGGGGGTCGTTTTAGGACTTTCCCCCCCCCCGCCCTCTCGGTCGAGGGTTAACATTATACAATTTGTATTTAGATTTGGGCGAATGGCGTAATTATTGAGCTATAGACCGCCGCTGATTGTCTGACAAAGTGGGATTGGCTGAAAAAGTGTCTGTCAGCCAGCCAATCAGCGGCTGCACCAGTCTGGAGTTATTTTGCAAATGGTAATTCAAATTGCTTAAAAACGGTTAAGTTTTGGGAAAAATTACCTTAGTAATTGAGACATTTCAATAATGGCCCAAGATAATGGCTATCTCAGTTTAAAACTAATACAAAGGTGAAATATTCCCTTTAAGATAGAGAAGTGAAACCAGCACTAATGTGTTGATCACGTCGAGGCATGTCTCCCAATATGCAACATGACCTACTTGGGTCACCAGTCCAGACTTGTGCTTGATTCCAGTGGAATCGAATCCGATACCGGAATCGATTCCGTTGGTACTGTAATCGGATTATATTCCATTGGCATCTGGGTGGAATTGGAATCAGGTGGTCAATAATTTTTTTAAGAAAATGATGGAATCGGAATCAATGGCAATTTCAAGTGATCCGTCTTATTTTCGTAAACATCACTCTGACCATGAATTTAAACGTTCCTGAAGGAAATTTTTTCTTTGAGCATGCATACATAAAGCAACGCTAAGCGATGATTTTTGCCTAGTGAGGGTCAATAAACATGATCAATAATTATACTTCTTTAAGTGGAGACACAACGATCTTCAACAAATTCATGACATTATTTGAAGTTTTATAGCAAAATAGCCATAGTAAATATACCTGCATAATATATTTAATATTACTATTCGTGTCATCCATATTATTGGTACAAAATATAGATTTGATCAGAAATTTTTGATGCCGAGTGGAATCAATGGAATCGGATTCGGAATCGATTTCCCCTAGTAAAATATATATTGGAATCGGAATTAGACCCATCTGGCTTGGCATGGATTCGGAATAGATTCCGCTGAAGCGGAATCAAGCACAAGTCTGGACTCACCACTCAAGTCTGACTTTGACCTGAGGTAAATTTGTAAGTTGACCTGACCTGGTCAACGGGAATAGGATTCGAAGCGCCTTGACGAGACAAACACGATGGCGTCAAACTTATTGCCTTATCTGTATTAGGTAACACGCTATTTGGGAAAGTGTTTTGCCAAACAAATGCCTTTTGACCTTTGATGACCTCTGGAGCCTAAACTATTGACCTGAGCTAAAATGTGAGGACACCAAGTGCGATGTGTGAGTGAAAAGATTGCGTTTTTACGTTTGTTCTTAGCTGTCATAATTCCCGAGATATTTGGGGGTGTTCGAAGCGAAGTCCTAAAACTGGAATATTTGACATTTGATGACCTCTGGTGACCTCAATATTGACCTGAGCCAACAAATGACCGAAATAGTTTCCAAATTATTTTTGACGAGCTTTCAAACGTTTTTCTGTTTTTGTTTACGTCCCATAGGAGCCGAGTTCAAGGGGGCATCTACGAGTTCTAAGGGGGCCTTGGAATTTGGGCAATTTTCTGGACTTTTTGGGTCAAAAGAATTTTGCTCTCTTCATATTTGTTCAGGAAATTTGCTCTCTTTTCGCCTGATCTTACCGGCATTGTAGTTAAAATATAATTCAATTTTCCTCACAATTATTTAATATCTATTACAAATCAGGATTTTTTACTTTCCAAGTAAAATCATTAAAACAAAAATGGAAATCTTAACTTGCCTGACAATACAATTTTACTCTCCACCTATGGAATTTTACTCTCCGGGACCAGGTCATGAAATGAAAAATCCAACACTGTCCCTCCCCCCCCCCCCCCCCCGGCACGGCGAAGGTGGTGACGGGCACCGGCACGTCGCGGGTCAATGCCATAAGTGTGTTCAATAGGACAGGTGCTTTCAAATGATGCCCACATTGCTTACATTTGGAGAAAACCGAAATTCGTAAACTCGCTGGGCAAATGACGTCATGACATATGCCCCCTGTTGACCCCCAAGGAGTTTCAGTTGCCACGCGAAATTTTGCATGGATGTTACCAATTGAATAAACAAACTTTTGTGTACAAAAATAGAAGCAGGCAAACATGGTTTGACTTTGACATGATTTCAAGGTCATCAGGTCAAATTGTCAAGTTTTGACTTTAGGGGGTAACTTTTTATGCCATCATATTCTTTGTTTCTTCCTCTCCCTACTGATATACAGTTTTGCCCTGATATTATTTTTTTAAAGATATAATGACAAACGAATTGGATGTTTGACCTTAACCTGACTTTTCGCTGACCTGTAGCTTGTGACCCCGTAACTTGACGACGATACAAATTACAAAATCAAAATCAGTGCCCAAAATAACCCCATACACCATTTTACAGCGAAATCTGAGAGGGTGTGGTTACCATGCCTTGGTGATCTGTCCTGGAATTTCCCATCTGTGAAAATTTGATTGCGTTCTGTTTTTGTTATTGTTGAAAACCCTGATTTTGGTACATGACAAGGCTGTAGTGCTGCCAGACAGACTTGAGCTTGATTCCAGTGGAATCGAATCCTATTCCGGAATCAATTCCGTTTGGACTGGAATCGGAATCGGATTCGATTATGTTCGCATCTGGGTGGAATCAGAATTAGGTGGATTTCAATCATTTTGAGACAATTGTGGAATCGAAATCGGAATCAATGACTATTTCAAGCGATTCCGTTTTACTTTCGCTAAAATCGTTTTGGCCATGAATTAAGGTTTTCCTTGGGTAAATTCGTTTCTTTGAACATGCATAACTAAATAAAAGCTAGGTGACAATTTGTTACCTAAAGAAGGTCAATAGATATGCTCAGTAATTATGTTTATTTAGGTGGAGACATACACTGATCTTCGCTTATGACGATGTTATGTTTATTGTACCATACATTCCATACATTCCGTTTTTGACTGATGTAAGGAACATTGGATGGCACTCTGTTGTAAAACAAAATGAAACATGTCAACAGCAGTGGGAGGCTTTTTCAAATACGCTTAACGAAATGTTAGACTTCCATGCTCCTATCATAAAATTTAGAGTTCACAACCCCCGTCCCCCACCGGTTTCGAATGAAACCCTCAATCTGATGAAGCAGCGCAAACGATATAAAGAAACAAACGATCCAGCAGATCAGGAAATCAACACATTAACTAAACGGGCGATTCGCAAAGACTGTCGGGCAGATATAGCAAACCGCGTCCACAACTCAACATCCTCGTCATTGTTTCAGAAATTAAAATATGTAATTGCACCTAAACGTGGATACACAAAGCAACCGCAAAATTTAACACCAGATGACCTGAACGATTACTTTACACTTTACAGCAGTAGGTACACACACTAGAGACGAGGTGGTTGCCGACTTCGACCGTTCGGGCCGAGAGAAGCTTTTTACTCGACTACCTAGGGTCAACGCTGGGTCAATGAGGCTCACACCAGTCACGTTGACTTAACTAAGGTGTGCTTTATTTTCACTACCCAACAAAGACTCTTCAATAGAAGGCGACGTCCCAATCCAAATTTTAAAACTGACATTTGATGCAATTGGACGCTACCTTTTACGTATCATTAACACTAGCTTTGTCTCTGAAACCGTGCCCTCTGCCTGGAAAAGGGCGACCGTCATTCCTCTATTTAAAAGAGACGATCCATCTAAAGCATCAAATTTTAGACCTATCACGAAAGTTCCTGGTATATGCAAAGTAGTAGAAAAGTTAGTACAAAAACAGTTGACAAGCTACCTCCAGAGCCAAAATCTATTGAGCGAAGATCAACATGGTTTCTTGCCGCAACATTCGACATGTACCGCCCTATTGACAATGACTGACGAAATTCTCAGGGGCATGGATCGATCCCAAATTTCCATATTGGTTCTCATTGATTTGAGTCGCTGCTTCGATGTTATTGATCACAAAACGCTCATTAATCAATTAGAATTGTTGCAAATTTCATCAGGCTGGTTTAAAAGCTACCTACACGGACACGTACAACGGGTTAAAGTAGGGGAAAGTTTTTCAAAGCCACTTCCTATCACAATTGGGACTTTCCAGGGTACTTGGCTCGGCCCATTACTGTACAACATTGCTAGCAACGATCTCGCATGCCACATTCCAGCTAAAATCAATGGCTTCAAGGTCACATCGGTGCGTTATGCCGATGACACACAGCTCGCTGTCACAGGCCCTCGAGATCAAATTGGGGAACTACAAAGGAGCATGGAAGAGTTGCTAGTAACGATGTCAACGTGGTTCCAACAACATGGCATGAAGGTTAATGCGGCAAAAACTGAATTTATTTTGTGTGGAGACAGGAGGCAGTTAAAGCGTATTGCGCAGCCCCCATTATTTTATTTTATGGGAGAGCAAATTCAATGTTCCAACAAAGTCAAAAATTTAGGAGTGGTGATGGATGAAACATTGTCATGGGAATATCATATAAAAAAACATCACTGATCGCTGCTTTGGAATTTTGATCGGATTAAGCCATGTAAAGCATGCCTTGCCCGCTGAAGTGTTGCCGCGCATTGTCGATTGTCTGGTGCTATCACATGTGAGATACTGTGTACAAGTGTATGGCAGTGCCAGTGTGACGTCTCTTAAGAACATCCAAAAAATCTTAAATTTTGCCGCACGAGTCATATCAGGACGCAGGAAATACGACCACATCTCTGATGTATTGCGTGAATTAGGTTGGCTAAATGCGTTAGATTTAGTAAAATACTCTGACTTGTGCATGTTGCATAAGGTTATAACTAGAGCGAAACCTTCGTCGTTGGCGTCGCGCATCCAGTTCAACTACGAAATACTGGAGCGCGTGATACCCGACAATCGAAACATCTAGCCTTGCCTCGACCTAGAAACAATCACGGAAAGCGCACATTCTTGTATAGGGCTAGCCATTCATACAATGCGCATATTTAATCTCAGTGTGTTCTGAATGGAGTGTCGCCCATTAGATTTTACACTTGCTCAATAATTGTACGATGTCGGCAAAACAGGGCAAACTGTTTTAGCTCACTTTTTACTGTTTTAGCTCACTCATTTTTATGTTCATGTATGGAAGACCGAAGAATAACCCTGTCGTGTGGAACGGTCTGTTTACGTTAATACATACATACATACATATCCTCAAATCTTTCAAGACATTGATTTCCCTGTGTATCATATTGCACAACAGCAGCTTGCAATATCTTCATGCATCATAATTATAGCCAATAGGTATGTCTATATTATATTGTTTGTTTCCTTTCGTTATAGTTTGACATTTTTGAACTGTCGCGATTTTGTTCAGTTTTCAACAAAATTCATGAAATTATTTGAAGTTTTATATCAAAATAGCCATCTTAAATATGCCTGTGTAATATATTTGATATGGCTATTCGTGCCATTCGAGTCATCTTTGCCATGCGTATGTATGGTCAGGCATATTTTGATGCAGAGTGGACTCAAATCGCAATCAGTGGAATCGGATTCGGAATCAAGCTTTTTAGGTGCCCGTAATCGGAATTGGAATCGATTCCTCTAGCAAAATATCTATTGGAATCGGATTCGGAATCAGATCTATTTGGCTTGGTATGGAAGCGGAATCAAGCACAAGTCTGCTGTGAGAAGTATTTTTTTGTGTATATGGTTGAGTATCTCTATACCAAAACAACCTTCCCCAATATACAAAATAAATACATTTGTGATTTAATTACTCGTGCTCTGTTGAAATAAATGTGTTGACTTTGACTTAACCCTATTTGTAACAGGCTCCTGGCTACCCCTATTTGTAACAGGGGGGGGGGCGGATTCCGCCCCCCCCCCCCCCGGAGATCTCGAGATCTACCCGTCCGATTTTGAAAAATGAAACGGCGTTTGGTTCCCCTCAACACGATCTACATTTCTAAATAATAAAAAAAAATCTAAATTTTTGATAGGGGGGCAACAGGGGGCAAAAACCACAAATTTTAGTGGTATTTTTGATCCAACATAGCTTTCATGTTTATCGACCGATTTTAACACAATACGAATCGATAGAGATTGAATTGGAAATTGATATATGCCAGTGGCGTTTGAAAATTCAAAAATCATAGGTGTGTGCAGGTATGGGGGTGAAGTAATTGCGTAATAAATCCATTTTTTGATGTGTTTTTTTTTAAAGAAATGAAATGGTATGTGATTGTGACATAAGGCAAAACAGTTAATCATATTGTTTTTGCCATAGGCGGTACCAGGTTAGTGAAAAAGGGGGGTAAAATTGGGAAAAAATATTAACCGCAGACAAGTTGCTACCCAGCACTATAAATATGTTACTGATCGTAGATAGTTCCTTTTTGAATGTTGTACTTCATAATAGGCGTATCCAGGATCCAAACTGGGGCGGCTCAATACCTTTTGATAAGTATATTATCCGCTATTATGATACCAACTAGTCAACAGTGACTATTTCACTTACAACTTCAATTAACATTGCTTACCCCCATTTTACCCTACCTGGACTCGCCTATTATCTTATAATCGTTCGTAGAGTAGCCTGTGGTGCGTGTTTCATCCGAAAACTACAGTATGTTATGTCATTGTACGCCCATGCCTCTTAGTTTCCTTGCAATAATATGACCCCCTTTCTTCCATTCCTGAGCGCGCCTCTGCAAAAAAAATACTTTATTCCCTTTCCTGGCCTTATATGTGTATATATAAGTATAAGCTAACCGTCTATTGCGCCGTTATCGCTGGCATATCGTCATCACCAAGCCAGTCACCCCCCTTTTCATGTGCCTGAACACGCCCCTGAAACTCTATATGTAATAAATTATGCAAATAATGGAAACAGAAGCTATCTTTTACATCTTGATAACTATAAATGCCCCTTACATTGCTCTATTTGCTTCCCGCCAAGCATTGAATACTTCCTGGAACCCCCCCCCCCCCCCTTTTCAAGCCCCTGAAACTGCCTCTGCCATGAAATTTTAATGATATTTCATTAACATCAACTAATTTGCACTTGTTGCAATCACCGTGAACCGATGTAACTCCTTCATACTTGAGGCAGTTACGGAGAAGCCGTGAAGATCGCATTTCCGTATTATCGCCAAATATCGCCTCCGAACCCACCCAAAACTGTACCCTGGAACCGCCTCTGTTCAGGTTAAGAACTCAAAATTTTGACTCCAAATGCGGTATTCAATTCTATGAAAAGTCCCAAAATTTCATGGGCCTGCTCCCAGCCGTTCTGGAGATATCTGCGAAAAACATGAGGGGGGGGGGGCGGAATCCCCCCCCCCCCTGTTACAAATAGGGTTAAAGGGACACTCCCACCTTAACATTAGTTTTTAGTTGAGATAGCCATGTTGTTGGATTTGCATTGAAATTAAGTAGTGTAGCAGTTAAAACAACCACATAGGTCTAATCAAAAAGAAATTAAAGCTTGGTCTTGACAATTGTAACGAATAAACCCCACGTGTATTTGAATAGGGGTCTAAAGCCGATGACGTCACCTCTCTTTATCAAATGGTGATGATAGTCGGCTTGTTTTAAGGTTAGACTTGGAGATATTTGCGTGTTTCAAATGGTTTGGTAATTGGTTTGTTTTGTATTCAAAGCGCCAAAATTGTCTCGAAATCATTGTGCCATACTTTGGCAGCGCAAAGGATTTCTGTATAGCTCTCTAGAGTTCAATATGACGTCATCAACCCAAATATTAAAACTTAACTTTTTATTAAATTGAGCACTGTTTGCGAGAAACAAATGTCATAATCGTGTTTGGCAGCAATTACTTCATATTTTGCATCACAAGCGGCGTACATTTGACAACTTTTGGGAAGGTGGGAGTGTCCCTTTAAGACCTTAAATATTCCAAAGGAAATAAAATAAGCTGAGCCATTTTTTTCCATTTTAGCTTAGAAAATCAATTTAGAGTCAAATTAGCGGATACATCATCCTGAGAGCGACGGAAGAACATGCCATTTTGAAATGAGACTCCCAAAGTCAGAGTACCTCTGGTTCCAGATTTCCTTGTTCACCACAGGACACTGGTTAGTGGCGTCACCTCCCTGCTCTTCGCCAGGTGGAGGTGCTGTCGGTGGAGCCAGGCCGAGTGAAGGCTCAGTTTAAGGTGGAGGAGGAGCACCTGAACGGCTATGGCACATTACATGGAGGCTGCACCAGCTACTTGACCGACTTCATCTCCACCTTAGCGCTAATGACCACCGAGAACGGAAACCCCGGCGTCTCGGTCGATCTCAGCGTCTCGTAAGTGCCCCCGCCATCACTGGGTGTACCGACGGCACCCGCTGCAGATGGGCCGCGGACGGGGAGAGCAGACACCTAGTCTTAGCTGGGTCAGCGGGGTCAGCTGGGTCAGCTGGGTCAGCTGGGTCAGCTGGGTCAGCTGGGTCAGCTGGGCATCAGTTTGGGCCGCGGGCGGGGAGAGCAGACACCTAGTCTTAGCTGGGTCAGCTGGGTCAGCTGGGTCAGCTGGGCATCAGTTTGGGCCGCGGGCGGGGAGAGCAGACACCTAGTCTTAGCTGGGTCAGCTGGGTCAGCTGGGTCAGCGGGGTCAGCTGAGTCAGCTGGGTCAGCTGGGTCAGCTGGGTCAGCTGGGTCAGCTGGGTCAGCTGGGCATCAGTTTGGGCCGCGGGCGGGGAGAGCAGACACCTAGTCTTAGCTGGGTTAGCTGGGCCAGCGGGGCATCAGTTTCTGCTGACATACTCTGAATCGTTTGCCCGCCTCTGGACCTCAGTTACGAGATCGCTGGACAAACTCGGTTCGGTCGGGCTCGTCGAGTTAAAGTCGCCTTAGTACCGTCTATTTGTCCCCGAATGGGGTGACCTGTGACCTGCGACTGGTGTCAGTGGGCGCGGCCAAGACCACGTGACGACAGAGGACGTGGAGGACCGTGTTCAGGTATGTTTGGACATGTTTGGGTAACTGTCGTATATCGATTCTGCCGGTATCCGAGATTGTTCGGCCGGATGGCGATCCCTCTCTATCGACTGTCTCCCAGCTGCTGCTGCTGACTGTGGTCCCGTTATCCGACACCCGGTGACGCCGCTGCCGACTGTGGTCCCGCTATCCGACACCCGGTGACGCTGCTGCCGACTGTGGTCCCGTTATCAGACACCCGGTGACGCAGCGGCCGACTGTGGTCCCGTTATCCGACACCCGGTGACGCCGCTGCCGACTGTGGTCCCGTTATCGGTGACGCTGCTGCCGACTGTGGTCCCTTTATCGGTGACGCCGCTGCCGACTGTGGCCCCGTTATCCGACACCCGGTGACGCCGCGGCCGACTGTGGTCCCGTTATCCGACACCCGGTGACGCCGCGGCCGACTGTGGTCCCGTTATCCGACACCCGGTGACGCCGCTGCCGACTGTGGTCCCGCTATCCGACACCCGGTGACGCTGCTGCCGACTGTGGTCCCCTTATCGGTGACGCCGCTGCCGACTGTGGTCCCGTTATCGGTGACGCCGCTGCCGACTGTGGTCCCGTTATCCGACACCCGGTGACGCTGCTGCCGACTGTGGTCCCCTTATCGGTGACGCCGCTGCCGACTGTGGTCCCGTTATCCGACACTCGGTGACGCCGCTGCCGACTGTGGTCCCGCTATCCGACACCCGGTGACGCCGCGGCCGACTGTGGTCTCCTTATCCGACACCCGGTGACGCCGCTGCCGCAGGTATATGCGCTCCGCCAAGGCCTCCGAGCTGGTCACCATCGACGCCGACACGATCAAGTCGGGCCGCCTGCTCTCCTTCTCCACCGTCGACTTCCGGAACGAGGCCGGCAAACTGCTGGCGCAGGGCAAACACACCAAGTACGTCGGCGGCGCGTGACGGACGCTGCAGCGGACCGCCGCGGCCAGCGAGACAGACGGAGGTGATTCCGCCCGCCGCCGCCGCCACCGCCGGCACCCCGCGCTGGCGTCCGGCGTGGCCCAGTGAAGTTGGTTTAGGGTTGTACTAATGTTTCAACGAATTTGTTGACTACCATAAGCCAGTTTATATGTAATCGATGCGTACATGTGTGGCACACTGTTTAAGTCCAGAGTGGGTGTCGGACGCCGGTCGCCGGACGCCGGTCGCCGAGTCTGGACGGGTCTGCAGCTCCGCCGGAGAAGCCCGGATGAAGCCAAGATCTGAGGAGACCCGAGGCTGGGTACATGAAACAGAAATTCTCCACTAACCGTTCATTGAGAAACTCAAGTTCGCCGACTTTGCTTTGTGAAACATGGCCTTGGCCAGTGCAATTTGTGTATGAGACTGGAAACAATGCAAGTGATGAATGTTACATATTTTGTGCATATTCCAAGCATAAACTAGAGTGAATGTATACCGTCTGATTTTTGTCTTCCTACAAATGATATGATCTGGAGAATTGAGCGACTTGAGAGGGCATGATCGAACCACCGTGATCATTCACGAATATAACCCCGATGTACAAAACGATGGCCATCTCAATATCGCAGCATCGCAATTTGTATTAAAAACACCGCATCGAGAACTCCCGATCAGTCACAACAGCGCGACAACAACGCGACAACAGCGCGACACGGCAGCACAACACCCACCACGTGCTACAAATTCCGAAGCTCCTGCGCGAACGCCGACATGTCCATGAAGTCCTCCCGGGGCTTGCCCTTCTGTTTGCGGGACAGTGCGCTGTTGACGGCGGCGGCGGCGGCGCGGATTCGCTCGGAAGCGTCGCCGTCCGGGCGGCTGCGCAGGCAGAACACCACCTCGTTCACCTCCTCGGGCACCGGGTAGGCGACGCAGGCGGCGAACGTGGCGGCCAGGTCGGCACGCGCCCGGTCACCCAGCGCCGCGTCCCGCGCCACCAGGTTCAGGATAAACACGCCTGGCGGCACGACCTCCGGTCAAAGAATGGTGAAAAGGCTAAACGGCACGGTCTCGCTCCGTAATTTAAAACGTTTGAAGTGGTACCGGATAAGTATAGCACGTATCAGTGTTGTAAAAGAGCTGGAATGATCGCAGCACTCGGGGCACACCGTCTAGAAGTCCTGGAAAGCAGGCATGTGAACCAGGACCGTCGAGTTACGGCGGGAACGAGGATGCGTTCTTCTAACGCGGCAAAAACAACTCGCCTGGTTGAAACCTTCGACTATCACAAAATAGTTGAGACAATAAAACAAAATAAACAATTCCCAATAACAACACCCTGCTGATCCTAAAGCAAACACCAGTTTAGTGATCCTGATCTAGTTTTGATCGCCAAAATCACCAGTCGGAAATATCCACTGATCCCCCCCCTCTTTCTAAAATATCCAGTCGGGACGACAAATCACTGACACTCCCGACACTGATAGCACTTACCGTCCTCCAGCAGGCAGTCGCGCATGTCGCTGAGAAGCTCTGGCTCCACGAACGGGGCCGGCGGGCAGCTCATGCCCAGGCTGGGGTCCTTACAGTCCACATCGAACATGATTACGGAGTACTGTCGGCCTGGCGGACAACGGGGCATATCAGCTGTCAGCGATCAGCTATCGATCAGCTATCGATCAGCTATCGATCAGCTATCAGCGAACATGATTACGGAGTACTGCCGGCCTGGCGGACAACGGGACATTATCAGCTGTCAGCGATCAGCTATCGATCAGCTATCAGCGAACATGATCACGGAGTACTGCCGGCCTGGCGGACAACGGGACATTATCAGCTGTCAGCGATCAGCTATCGATCAGCTATCAGCGAACATGATCACGGAGTACTGCCGGCCTGGCGGACAACGGGACATTATCAGCTGTCAGCGATCAGCTATCGATCAGCTATCGATCAGCTATCAGCGAACATGATCACGGAGTACTGCCGGCCTGGCGGACAACGGGACATTATCAGCTGTCAGCGATCAGCTGTCGATCAGCTATCGATCAGCTATCAGCGAACATGATCACGGAGTACTGCCGGGCTGGCGGACAACGGGACATTATCAGCTGTCAGCGATCAGCTATCAGCGAACATGATTACGGAGTACTGCCGACCTGGCGGACAACGGGACATTATCAGCTGTCAGCGATCAGCTATCGATCAGCTATCGATCAGCTATCAGCGAACATGATCACGGAGTACTGCCGGCCTGGCGGACAACGGGACATTATCAGCTGTCAGCGATCAGCTGTCGATCAGCTATCGATCAGCTATCAGCGAACATGATCACGGAGTACTGCCGGGCTGGCGGACAACGGGACATTATCAGCTGTCAGCGATCAGCTGTCAGCGATCAGCTATCAGCGAACATGATTACGGAGTACTGCCGGCCTGGCGGACAACGGGACATTATCAGCTGTCAGCGATCAGCTATCGATCAGCTATCGATCAGCTATCAGCGAACATGATCACGGAGTACTGCCGGCCTGGCGGACAACGGGACATTATCAGCTGTCAGCAATCAGCTATCGATCAGCTATCGATCAGCTATCAGCGAACATGATCACGGAGTACTGTCGGCCTGGCGGACAACGGGACATTATCAGCTGTCAGCGATCAGCTATCGATCAGCTATCGATCAGCTATCAGCAAACATGATTACGGAGTACTGCCGACCTGGCGGACAACGGGACATTATCAGCTGTCAGCGATCAGCTATCGATCAGCTATCGATCAGCTATCAGCGAACATGATTACGGAGTACTGCCGGCCTGGCGGACAACGGGGCATTATCAGCTGTCAGCGATCAGCTGTCGATCAGCTATCAGCGAACATGATTACGGAGTACTGTCGGCCTGGCGGACAACGGGACATTATCAGCTGTCAGCGATCAGCTGTCAGCGATCAGCTGTCGATCAGCTATCAGCGAACATGATTACGGAGTACTGCCGGCCTGGCGGACAACGGGACATTATCAGCTGTCAGCGATCAGCTGTCAGCGATCAGCTATCGATCAGCTATCAGCGAACATGATCACGGAGTACTGTCGACCTGGCGGACAACGGGACATTATCAGCTGTCAGCGATCAGCTGTCGATCAGCTATCAGCGAACATGATTACGGAGTACTGCCGGCCTGGCGGACAACGGGACATTATCAGCTGTCAGCGATCAGCTATCGATCAGCTATCAGCGAACATGATAACGGAGTACTGTCGGCCTGGCGGACAACGGGACATTATCAGCTGTCAGCGATCAGCTATCGATCAGCTATCGATCAGCTATCAGCGAACATGATTACGGAGTACTGCCGGCCTGGCGGACAACGGGACATTATCAGCTGTCAGCGATCAGCTATCGATCAGCTATCAGCGAACATGATCACGGAGTACTGCCGGCCTGGCGGACAACGGGACATTATCAGCTGTCAGCGATCAGCTATCGATCAGCTATCGATCAGCTATCAGCGAACATGATCACGGAGTACTGCCGGGCTGGCGGACAACGGGACATTATCAGCTGTCAGCGATCAGCTGTCGATCAGCTATCGATCAGCTATCAGCAAACATGATTACGGAGTACTGTCGGCCTGGCGGACAACGGGACATTATCAGCTGTCAGCGATCAGCTATCGATCAGCTATCAGCGAACATGATCACGGAGTACTGCCGGCCTGGCGGACAACGGGACATTATCAGCTGTCAGCGATCAGCTATCGATCAGCTATCGATCAGCTATCAGCGAACATGATTACGGAGTACTGCCGGCCTGGCGGACAACGGGACATTATCAGCTGTCAGCGATCAGCTATCGATCAGCTATCAGCGAACATGATTACGGAGTACTGCCGGGCTGGCGGACAACGGGACATTATCAGCTGTCAGCGATCAGCTGTCGATCAGCTATCAGCGAACATGATCACGGAGTACTGCCGGCCTGGCGGACAACGGGGCATATCAGCTGTCAGCGATCAGCTATCGATCAGCTATCGATCAGCTATCAGCGAACATGATCACGGAGTACTGCCGGCCTGGCGGACAACGGGACATTATCAGCTGTCAGCGATCAGCTATCGATCAGCTATCGATCAGCTATCAGCGAACATGATTACGGAGTACTGTCGGCCTGGCGGACAACGGGACATTATCAGCTGTCAGCGATCAGCTGTCGATCAGCTATCGATCAGCTATCAGCGAACATGATCACGGAGTACTGTCGGCCTGGCGGACAACGGGACATTATCAGCTGTCAGCGATCAGCTATCGATCAGCTATCAGCGAACATGATTACGGAGTACTGTCGGCCTGGCGGACAACGGGACATTATCAGCTGTCAGCGATCAGCTGTCGATCAGCTATCAGCGAACATGATCACGGAGTACTGTCGGCCTGGCGGACAACGGGACATTATCAGCTGTCAGCGATCAGCTGTCGATCAGCTATCGATCAGCTATCAGCGAACATGATCACGGAGTACTGTCGGCCTGGCGGACAACGGGACATTATCAGCTGTCAGCGATCAGCTGTCGATCAGCTATCGATCAGCTATCAGCGAACATGATCACGGAGTACTGCCGGCCTGGCGGACAACGGGACATTATCAGCTGTCAGCGATCAGCTGTCGATCAGCTATCGATCAGCTATCAGCGAACATGATTACGGAGTACTGTCGGCCTGGCGGACAACGGGACATTATCAGCTGTCAGCGATCAGCTGTCGATCAGCTATCGATCAGCTATCAGCGAACATGATTACGGAGTACTGCCGGCCTGGCGGACAACGGGACATTATCAGCTGTCAGCGATCAGCTGTCGATCAGCTATCAGCGAACATGATCACGGAGTACTGCCGGCCTGGCGGACAACGGGACATTATCAGCTGTCAGCGATCAGCTATCGATCAGCTATCAGCGAACATGATCACGGAGTACTGCCAGCCTGGCGGACAACGGGGCATATCAGCTGTCAGCGATCAGCTGTCGATCAGCTGTCAGCGAACATGATCACGGAGTACTGCCGGCCTGGCGGACAACGGGACATTATCAGCTGTCAGCGATCAGCTGTCGATCAGCTATCAGCGAACATGATCACGGAGTACTGCCGGCCTGGCGGACAACGGGGCATATCAGCTGTCAGCGATCAGCTGTCGATCAGCTATCGATCAGCTATCAGCGAACATGATTACGGAGTACTGTCGACCTGGCGGACAACGGGACATTATCAGCTGTCAGCGATCAGCTGTCGATCAGCTATCGATCAGCTATCAGCGAACATGATCACGGAGTACTGCCGGCCTGGCGGACAACGGGACATTATCAGCTGTCAGCGATCAGCTATCGATCAGCTATCGATCAGCTATCAGCGAACATGATTACGGAGTACTGCCGGGCTGGCGGACAACGGGACATTATCAGCTGTCAGCGATCAGCTGTCGATCAGCTATCAGCGAACATGATCACGGAGTACTGTCGGCCTGGCGGACAACGGGACATTATCAGCTGTCAGCGATCAGCTGTCGATCATCTATCGATCAGCTATCAGCGAACATGATCACGGAGTACTGCCGACCTGGCGGACAACGGGACATTATCAGCTGTCAGCGATCAGCTGTCGATCAGCTATCAGCGAACATGATCACGGAGTACTGTCGGCCTGGCGGACAACGGGACATATCAGCTGTCAGCGATCAGCTATCGATCAGCTATCGATCAGCTATCAGCAAACATGATTACGGAGTACTGCCGGCCTGGCGGACAACGGGACATTATCAGCTGTCAGCGATCAGCTATCGATCAGCTATCAGCGAACATGATCACGGAGTACTGTCGGCCTGGCGGACAACGGGACATTATCAGCTGTCAGCGATCAGCTATCGATCAGCTGTCAGCGAACATGATCACGGAGTACTGCCGGGCTGGCGGACAACGGGACATTATCAGCTGTCAGCGATCAGCTGTCGATCAGCTATCGATCAGCTATCAGCGAACATGATTACGGAGTACTGCCGGCCTGGCGGACAACGGGACATTATCAGCTGTCAGCGATCAGCTGTCGATCAGCTATCGATCAGCTATCAGCGAACATGATTACGGAGTACTGCCGGGCTGGCGGACAACGGGACATTATCAGCTGTCAGCGATCAGCTATCGATCAGCTGTCGATCAGCTATCAGCGAACATGATCACGGAGTACTGCCGGCCTGGCGGACAACGGGGCATATCAGCTGTCAGCGATCAGCTATCGATCAGCTATCAGCGAACATGATTACGGAGTACTGTCGGCCTGGCGGACAACGGGACATTATCAGCTGTCAGCGATCAGCTGTCGATCAGCTATCAGCGAACATGATTACGGAGTACTGCCGGCCTGGCGGACAACGGGACATTATCAGCTGTCGGCGAACGGAAAACAGCTGACACCAGCCGCATCACCAATCGGATAACAGGATGTCACTCAAAGGACAACAGGACACCAGCCGCATCACCAATCGGATAACAGGATGTCACTCAAAGGACAACAGGACACCAGCCGCATCACCAATCGGATAACAGGATGTCACTCAAAGGACAACAGGACACCAGCCGCATCACCAATCGGATAACAGGATGTCACTCAAAGGACAACAGGACACCAGCCGCATCACCAATCGGATAACAGGATGTCACTCAAAGGACAACAGGACACCAGCCGCATCACCAATCGGATAACAGGATGTCACTCAACGGACAACAGGACACCAGCCGCGTCACCAATCGTATAACAGGATGTCACTCAACGGACAACAAGACACCAGCCGCGTCACCAATCGGATAACAGGATGTCACTCAACGGACAACAAGACACCAGCCGCGTCACCAATCGGATAACAGGATGTCACTCAACGGACAACAGCACACCAGCCGGATTACCAATCGGATAACAGGATGTCACCCAACAGACAACAGGACACCAGCCGGATTACCAATCGGATACCAAGATGTCACCCAACGGACAACGCGAATCGGGACATCACTAACTGCACGTGCACCACCCGTCGGACAACATGGCATGCGTATTGCGTAATCAATTCCAGCACCCGTTGAGTACGTCACCAACCTCCCCGTACAATGTACATGGCATAACACCGTCAACTGGTGGACCACACACGAGGCTGTGTGGCGTTCAAACCCAAATTATTATATTACACTGGTTTAGTACCCAAATACAATGGCCTCTCTGCGACCAGGCCTGTTCGTTACTTGCGGTTTACTGCTAAGCAGAATACCACCCAACGACACAGGCTGTCTATGTGTATGCTGATCTCGTAGTAGTTTCTCTCAACGTGGTAGTGGCCAAGTAGCTTCAGCACGTTTTGTAAAACATTTTTCAAAACACTTTCAGGCGAGACAAGGAAGAATTCTGCTTGAATAACGGTTCCGGCTGAGTAACAAAATTCTGAGTAAAAAAGTTGTTAATAATGCCCATATCACGTTAGTTTCGCTAACCTTTACATGAACTATTTCGTTTTGAAAATCACCTGGTATCGGCAACTCCAAGAACGTCTCATCCTTAATGTTCACATCTTCCACTAACCGAGCTTCAGCGCCACGTGAACATGTGACAACTCTCCTATCCGCGGCAGTTCGGCGCCGGAGAGATTTCCGTGTTGGTCCAGCGTTCGGGCGATGTCTGCAGCCGGCGCGCGGCGGCGGCGGTCGGGCGGCGGCTGGCAGTCCCTGCTCAGCACCATCCTCTCGGCGTGCCTGACCGCCGCCGCCGCCGCCTCCTCGTCCACCAGCCCGCCCCCTCCTCCGCCGCCCGGCTCCCTGGCGCGGTACACGCCCTGTGACTGCGGCGCGCCCATGTACCCGGTGGGCCGCATCGTCAACGGGCAGCCGTCGCGCGTCGAGGAGTTCCCCTGGATGGTGTCGCTATTCCGCGGCCACTCATTCAACACGCCGCCCATGTGCGGCGGCTCGCTCATCACCGATCGGCACGTGGTCACGGCCGCCCACTGCCTGCTCGCCTACTCGGGCCTCTCGCCAAGGAACACGTACGCACTGGTCGGCGCGCACAACTGGACCAGACGCAGCGACACGCACAAGCCGCAGATGCACCGCGTCTGGGACGGCTTTCCCATGTCCACGTTTGACCAGGGCGTCAAGTTCGACGGCGACCTGGCCGTGCTGGTGCTGGAGCAGCCGGTCGAGCTGAACGCCTTCACCTACCCCATCTGCCTGCCGCCGCTCAACTACACGTTCGACATGCTGGCCCGGCTGCCGGCCGTCGTCATCGGCTACGGCCGGCTCTGGGTGGAGACGCGCGACAAGGTCGGCCCGCAGCCGCAGCTGCTCTTCAAGACCACGCGCAACCTGCGCCTGGTGTCGGGCGCGCGCTGCTCCAAGGACATCGCCGTGAAGACGACGTTCGCTTCGAAGATGCCGCTGACGGAGCGGCAGCTGTGCGCGTTCGGCGAGGACACGGACTCGTGCACGGGCGACTCGGGCGGGCCGCTGATGGTGTTTGACCGCGATCAGTACCGCTACTACCTGGTGGGCGTGGTCAGTTTCGGAGCGGTGCGCTGCAACACGCCCGGACTGCCCGGCTTCTACACCAGCGTATACCATACCAGCGTCAGAAACTACATCACCTGCAACATCGCCGACGGCGTCACCTGTAGGACCTGACGTCTGCAGGACCTGATGTCTGCAGGACCTGATGTATGCAGGACCTGATGTCTGCAGGACCTGATGTCTGCAGGACCTGATGTCTGCAGGACCTGATGTCTGCAGGACCTGATGTCTGCAGAACCTGACGTCTGCAGGACCTGATGCCTTCAGAACCTGATGCCTACAGAACCTGACGTCTGCAGGACCTGATGTTTGCAGGACCTGACGTCCGCAGGACCTGACGTCTGCAGGACCTGATGTCTGCAGGACCTGGCGTCTGCAGGACCTGACGTCCGCAGGACCTGACGCTAGAGGAGGAGGAGGAACAGGACTGGGCTGTCCGGCACCGCCAGACAAGTGGTGCGAGAAGTCCGACGGGAAGTGTTCGGCTCCAAGAAACGCGAATCTCTGAACAAATGTTAAGACACACAAACTTCCTGGAGCGTTGGAATTTGAGGTGTAGGAAAAGAAACGGTGATTTTCAGGAAGATTGCAATACATGAATGCTCTTTATGTCAAGCACGACAGGCCTAAAGGCTTTCCAAAGATATCCTCTATGATTTATCCGCTATCTGTTTTTGCACATGTCATGAAATCCTGTTCATGGACGTTCACAAGAATGTTTGTATTGTTTCTCGTCTTCGTGCAAATGGCCTCTGCGTTACGATAAAAAAATCAAATATATACAGTAATCCGAATTCAAATCAGGCTCCATGAACCCGTCAGATCTCAGCTCCGTAGCCTCTCAGGATAAATAACCGCTAACACGAGCCGTTACATTGGACAGTCACCACGGCGAATAGCTCGATTCCAAGTCCCACAGGACTCGACACTTGTCCACCTGTCGCCGTGCTGTCCGCCTCAGGCCGCTGTCCGCGACAAACTACAGAATGAACCCATGGATACAATAAACATGGATTGGCAACTCCTCCCACTTTCTATTGTTATCCGCGACCACACGCAGCCACAGCCGTTTCCCGTACTACAAAACGACAGCTAGTAAACCGCCCGCCCGCTATGTGGTCGCTAAATCGCGTATGATGCCTATCCATACTTATTTTATCCATAATGACCCCCAGCGGACGGGTCAGTCAGACTCTACACCGTACACACGTCCGATACACCGTAACTGACGGGGTCGCCGCTAGATGGCGCTCCAGGTCGTCCCGTGTTGTGTTCATGGATAGACCAAGTGTCTCTTTAAGTATAGTCTTTTCCGGCGGGACCATGGCATATGACATTCGCAGTGGCCAACGTCAATTCAAATGCGATAACAAATTCAGGATCAGTGAGTGTATCCTCTTAATACTTTTAACGAGCTTTATAGCAATCTAAACTCATCCGTACGCCTAGTGCAAGACTGTGTATATAGTCTAGTGGTTGTGAGGTATCTTTGAGAACGACAAATGCCTACCTCATTGTCCAGTGTATATTTGTCGCTCTGTTTTTAGCAACAACTGTCATGTTTATCGTCGTGCAAAAGCCATTGTTAGCACTGTCCGCCACCGGCCACAGCGTCTTATGTCGGACCCGCTCACTGCCAAAGCTTCAACAAATCTCCCAGCAAAAAAATATGACACTAGCTGCCATAAATATCAACTCTATTACTAGTCCGGGCCGCCTTGAGGAACTTGAATGTTTCGTTGATGACAACCATATAGATATATTAGCAGTCTCAGAGCTAAAGATTGACTCAACCGTGCACCCCAGTCTCTACTCCCTTAAGAAATTCCACCCACCCATAGTTAAGCCACGGACGAGGCGTGGGGGAGGCACGGGGATTTATGTAAGCAAATTATTGCCCTTTACCCGTATGAGTGACCTTGAGAATGACGAATTCGAAACAGTCTGGGTCAAAGCTAGAGTGAAAGACAAACTCATCATAATTTGTTCTACCTACCTCCCACCCCACACGCCTGCAGACAAGCAATCACGCTATCTTGACCAACTAACAGACAGTGTCACGCAGGCTCACGCGCATTCACCAGAGTTGGTGGCAATAATGGGGGACCTGAATGGGGGCAACTGCTGGCTACCACCAGATGCAACCCGACATTCGCCAGTCAATCCCTTTGAAGGCAAACTAAAAAGTACGTTCGAGGCACTGGGCCTGACTCAGCTCATCAACACAGCGACCCGCATCCAAGACGGCACCCACAACATACGTGATCTAATATTTATTGACTCGCCAGACGTTGTCACAAGCTCAGGGATACTTTCATCTTTTTCTAACTTGGATCACTTCCCAATTTACGCCACTCTTTCGTTCAATTTCTCTGTCATGAAGCACAAGAATTTAGCGCAAGTATGGGACTACAGAAACGCTGACATCGACTCACTAGTAGACATCCTCTCACAGACCGACTGGAACGCAATCACCGATAAAGATGTGGACGGGGCTACCGAAGCTCTCACGGATGCACTCCGTGACGCGGCAATCCACTGCATCCCAATCAAAGAAGTGCGAATTCGACAGGATAAACTTTGGGTAACAGCTGAGCTTCGACGCCACATTCGTAAAAGGGATCGACTTTTCAAACTCGCTCGCACCAGGCAAACAGAATATGACTGGGCCCGCTGGCGAACTCAACGCAATCTGGTGACCAGCACTAACCGGAAGTTGAAAAAGAACATATGAACCACAAAGTAAATCTTCTCCTTGAAAACAAAAAGACCCATTTAAATATCACACTATTCTAAAAAAATATTACCGGATTCAGGCGAGACACTACGATACCCCCACTCATAGCTGAGGACGGAGTGATCATTAATGATAATCACCTAAAGGCTGAAGCATTAAATTCGTATTTCTGTGCCCAAACCAATATCCACCTAACCACATCGCATCATGTACACCTCAGCGATTACGAAAACACCTAGCCTGAAACGCCACACCACCTTGCCACCATTGTGTTCACTCCATACGAGGTACTCAACGTAATAAACGGCCTTGATGCCTCCAAATCATGCGGACCAGACAAGGTACCGACACGACTCCTGAAAATGACGGCTATTTATATTGCCGAACCGCTGGCGAAAATTTTCAACAAATCCCTTGCTACGGGGAAGTATCCAAGTCTCTGGAAAAGGGCCAATGTTAAACCAGTGTTTAAGAGAAAGGGGTCGCCATCAGATTTGAAAAACTACAGACCCATTAGCCTGCTACCATGCTTATCAAAAATCCTCGAAAAACTCGTCTTCAAAATATTTTATGAACACATTACAACACATCATCTTCTCACTGACAATCAGAGTGGCTATCGGCCGGGCCACAGTACCCAGGTGCAGCTTGTCTACCTCACGAATAAGCTCTACAAATCACTCGACCAATCAGAAGGCTTCACAATTGTCTACCTAGACATTTCCAGATACTTCGAGAAAATTTGGCATAACGGCCTACTGGCAAAATGTAAATCTGAGTTTGGAATCAGGGGCCAAGTGCTCTGTTGGTTAAAATCTTATCTTGACGGTCGAAGCCAGCTAGTACAGGTTGGCATTGAACAGTCTCTTCCATTAACCCTGAAGGCCGGAGTACCGCAGGGCTCGGTTCTGGGCCCATTGCTTGCCATTATGTACCTGAACGGGCTCAGTAACATCACGGCAAATCACATGCTGCACTTTGCTGAAGACAGCTCCCTCCACTGCTCTCATACGCCTGGTAACTTACGTGCCAAAGAGCTTGAATTACAGGACGACCTGAATGCTATACACAACTATGGTAGCAAGTGGGCGATAACATTTAATGCAAATAAAACAGCACAGCAGACCTTCTCGAACCGAAGGAACGCTAGAGCTCCCACACTTACCTTCGGAGGCCAGCTGATTTGCCCTACCAATGAACACAAGCACCTAGGCCTAACATTTTCGTCCGATCTAAAATTCAAGCATCACGTGAATGAAACACTGCTGAAATTCAACCGAGCGCTGAGCCCACTTTATCAAATCGCGCCATACATCCCGCGAAACGTGTTGCTTCAAATATACACCGTATACGTACAACCCCACCTCGAATATTGCAGCGCTGTATATGACGGAAACTTGACCACGTTTGACAGCAAACGATTAGAAAAAGCCCAAAACCGGGCTGCCAGGCTTATCACCGGCACGTTCCGCCGCACACCAGTCGATGGTCTTAGGAAGGAGCTGGGGTGGAGTAGTGTGGCCGACCGACGCCGAACGCATCGGCTCCTGCTTTTCCACAAGTTAGTATATGACCCTACAATTCCCGAATTCATCAAAGCCATAGTCCCAAATGCCAGAGAAACTGTCGCATGTAGGCCGCTACGCAATACAAACGATCATTTGATCACACAACCCATCTCACGTACCGCCGCCTACTCCCACTCATTTATATCCAGCACCACACAAACCTGGAATGAATTGCCATCAGAATACCGCCTTCCCGACAGCCATATGAACTTCAGAAATAATATTATGCGTTTAATGAGTCCCGTAAAGCCAAGCCCCTTCAACTCATATGGCTCTAAAAGAGGCAACACTTTGCACACGAGAATCAGACTGAAGACTTCCTCCCTCAACGCCCATAGGTTTTATATCGGCCAGGCTACATCGCCGGAGTGCATGTGCGGCCACAGAAGAGAGGACACTGATCATTACCTACTACGTTGTCCACGGTATGCGGACCCCAGGGACGAACTTTTCCAGACCCTGAGTCTCCTCTTGAATCAGGACTTTGACAATCTGTCAGCGACCAACCAAACCGAAATACTCTTAAACGGGCCACAGGGCAAAGGAAATATCGCTATGCGTGTGGCCATCGCCCTTCAAAACTTTTGCTTCAAAACCCATAGATTCAAATAGTTTCTCACATTCGATTCTCAGAGGGAGACAGTATAGTCAAAACATCCAACTTGGAGCGGCTAGGCACAGAGCGGGCCGCGGCATGTGACGCCAGTGGCTGTGCGGTCAGCATCAGTTAACTGTTCACCATGACGAATAGGTAGCTAGGTACCTATCTGTGTATATATTGAATTATCTTGTGACCTTTCTTCCGATTTATATAGTAGTGTGTGCCGATCAGAGCGAATGCATAGTGAGTAGGAGTTTAATTTTGATTAGGAAGTGTGAGCTAGCGAGTTAGTTTGTACTTGACATATTGTAGAGTAGAGTGTGAGCTTATTGTAATAGACCACATGAGTGACCTCAGAATAGAGTGCGGACTCATGCACTTGTCGGTAGCGAGCGGCGCCTGATTTAAGTGCCTGTGAGCGCTTGTGCGCCAATCGCAAACATGTACGTCCGATGTGTAAAGCGAAAATGAAAAGAAAAAAAATGTATCTCTATCTCTCATGAACAACTGCCGTCCCGGTTGAAAAGTTCAGTGTTAGCTCTTACGGAACAATGCAGTCTCCACGTGTAAATTGGGTGGTCAGTGTTACTTCTTAAGAACGATTGCAGTCTCCCTGTTTAATACTTTAGTGCTCTGCTCAAGGTCCTAGGATTGCTTTGGAGCTGGGGTGCAGAGTGGAAAATTCTGGCTAAAAATATGCATAAAGAGTGGAAAATTCAACCAAAACACACGTACTCGGCTTTATCAATACCAAATTACCCGCTCCCCAGAATTAGTTATTACCTGTGCCAATTCGTACCTGTCTTTCTCTCCACAGGCTGTCCCTATCATTACATCCATAAATCAGTGGATTCCCATATGTATCATACCCCGCGGACCCGACTGATTTATGGATGTAATTATAGGGACAGCCTGTGGAGAGAAAGACAGGTAAGAATTGGCACAGGTAATAACTCATTCTGGTTATTCATAAGTCATATCACACATCCATAAATCAGTCAAGATTCCAATTTTCCAATACATTTTCAAAATAAGGAGTGGAAAATTCACAGTAAAACTTGGGAAATAGAGTGGAAAATAGTCTCCATAGGGTATTGTTTTCCATCCAAATTTCCCAATGCTAATTTTTCCAGGCTCTGGAAAAATTAACATTGAGCAGACTGGCTCTGCTCTTACGCGATAATGAGTCTTCCCGCGTTAATTGCGGTATTTTGTCACAACAGACACCCTGGAGGGGTATAGTGCGCCGCTCGACACAGGTGGAGCGCGTGTGTGCGCTGCTCGACACAGGGGGAGCGCGTGTGTACGCTGCTCGACACAGGGGGAGCGCGTGTGTACGCTGCTCGACACAGGGGGAGCGCGTGTGTGCGCCGCTCGACACAGGGGGAGCGCGTGTGCGCCGCTCGACACAGGGGGAGCGCGTGTGCGCCGCTCGACACAGGGGGAGCGCGTGTGTGCGCTGCGCTCATCGCAAGGGTACGCTACGCATTATCACGGTGGCGTCAGACGACATTGCTCGTCATGGTGGTGTCGTCATGGTGGCGTCAGACAGGCTATTCCATGCTTATCGCATACCAGACTTATTAATGAGTGGCAAATGGGCGGAATGCATGGCCAGTGTTAGCTTCCTGTGAATGACTGCAGTCTCCCTGTTTTCCTAAGTTTGCGGTGCAGTGCTATGCTCTTGTGTACAGATGCAGTCTCCCCGTGTTATTTGGGTACCTGTCATTACAGACGCCTGGATGGGTGGGTATACTGTGCCTTATGGCGAATGTCGAGCGGCACAGTGCAGCCCACCAGGCGTCTGGCCACCCGATTTATAACGTAGAGACTGCATCTGCGGTCAAGAGCGTAACACTAGGGCCTCGGAAAAACGGGAGACTACAGTTATGCAAGAGAAGCTAACATAACCATTAATTTCCCTTAGCTTTTGAATGACTGGCTGCCATCATCAGGTGACATCACGGCTATATAAGCCAGGTAGAACGCTCCGGCCGAAAAAAGTGGTGACAGCGCGTAATTTAGCTGCAACGACCCCGCAGCCGCTGTGACGTGGACGAGGGTCACGCGATCGGCCGGCCGGTCGCCCACGTAGGGTTAACGCGTACGTCTCTCCCGCTTTTCTATCACCTGGTTTCTTTGTTTACCGGCCGATTATTAAACTTAAGACGTCTGTCTGCCACAAACTGTGCGATGTATCAGATGCCGTGTAGAAAAATTCAATCCGGCTCAAACTTAATACATTCTGGTCTGGCAAAAATAACCGCCAGATGATTCCGGTCGGCCGTCGTACGTAACGCCAACACGCACGTTCCTCCCGGTGTCTGTCGCTTGGTTTCTTCGTTTGCCGGCCGAACTTGAGATAGCTATATGTCACAACTTGAGTGATGCATCGGATGCCGTTGAGAAAATTGTCATCCGACCCGAATTATTTAAATTATTGGCCGGCAAAGTTGATCGTCCTGTGGTTCACGCCGGCCGACCAGACAGTCACTACGACAAATACTCAAACAGCGATAAGATAATACTAGAATAGTCTGAATTGAAATCATACCTGGCTCATGAGCAGATCCGTGAACACGACCAAGCTGCGGACGCTGCTAATGTTTGCCGCACATTTTACCCATGTTAAAGGGACTATCCCACATTAACATTATATTTTAGTTGAGATAGCCATTTTGATGGCTTGGCATTGAAATTAAGTATGGTAGCAGTTAAAACAACCACAATGATCTAATCAAAAAGATATTCTAGTTTGATTTTGACATCTGTAAAAAATAAGGCCCATGTGTATTTGAATAGAGCCTCTAAACCGAAAGCGTCGTCTCTCTTTACCCAACTGGTAATGATAGTCGACTTGTTTTAAGGTCAGCCTTGGAATATTTTCGTCTTTCATTGCTCGATCCCGGGTGGTTCACAATCTAGAGGCTAGCACTATCAGCTTGAGTTGTTGCAGCAGTTGGCGGCCAGGGACCGCTAGTGAGCCAGGGTGTTATGACGTCGCAAGCAAATGGCACCAGTTAAATATTTAACGATACATATTTATTTATTTGTAAATAAATAAATAAATAAATATTTAGTGGTACCATTTGCTTGCGACGTCATAACACCCTGGCTCACTAGCCGCGGTCCCTGGCGGCCAACTGCTGCAACAACTCCAGCTGATAGTGCTAGCCTAAAATTGTGCATGTTTTTCTGCGCAATAGATGTCGACAAGAAATTGCGCCATACATTTGGCAGCACAAAGGATTTCCCTGTTATTAAAACACAAAATAAAATGATGTCACCAACCCAACTTTCCGCTTAAAACTAAAAGTTGAATATCTTCCAAGATAAGCAATGTTTTCGGGAAAAAAGTTCACGAAAATGTTCAGCTGACCTCGCCTGACATGTAGACATACAATTAAGTATGATTCGACAACTTTCGAAAAGGTGGGACAGTCCCTTTAAAGAGGCGGAGCGGACCCTTCTGACTGCAACAGTACAAGCTGATATTTCAACAGCAGTAAGCAAGAACAATATTGCCCCCATTCGCGGGTAATACCGACTAGCCAGAGAGTGGTGTCGCCATAGGATACATAGCGCCATCTGGCCCGGTCTCCGAGAACCTAGCTCTTTCGTCCGCCGTCAGGAGTACTTTACGTCGCCATCGACGGTGGTGGCATTATTGTTTGAATCATCAGTGGGTAGAGCGAAGCCATCCTCGACAAACTGCTTTCCAATATTGACGTTGGATGGCGCCCTGTGCCGTACGCTGTCGCTTGGCTGAACCTTTCTGTCTCCGACAGCAGCGGCAGGGGTGACGATCAACTGTTGGCCGCCGACATCAAATGCGTAGGCACTTACTTTGCATTGGACATTGGCGGAGTAGTTATACGCCATGCTACAGAAATGGGCGCTTGCCATTTCCATTCATCGCCGCAACATAGTCATTTCCGTTAGTCGCGTATCTGGTTTGGGTCCATGCATAGGCCAAGTGTAACTCTGAGAAGCATCTTTTCCGGCAGCCGTAGCGCCCCGTTTTCACAGCATTCGTACATCGACGAGGGTGGCCAAAGATGGATCCATATCGGGACCCTGAAACGACCGAAATCGGTCGAAAAATGATACATCCTAATTAAAAAAAATGAAATGGCTTTTACAAAGGATAATTTGTTTCACAGTGCTTCTGAATATACAAGGAAGCGAAATCTTATTATTTTAGTGGATGCAAAATGCCCTCAGGAGTTGGTACGTCCTAACACATCAATAAACAAGCAAAATTATTATTTTTACTTTGATTAAACCTTCTGTAAATTGCCATGAACCAACTTGTTTTACCGCTCTCGGTCCGTCGGTGAGTTGCAGATCTGACACACCCGCAGTGGCAGGCAGCCATTCAAAGCGGAAGGAAATTAATTATTAGTGTTATCTTTCCATGGAGGACTGCAGTCCAGGCTTCCGAAGTATGCAGTTTTACGTTGTTGTGCGTAGATGCAGTCTCCACGTGTTCTTTGTGTGGCTATTGTCTCAAACGCCTGGAGGGGTATGTTGTGCCGCAGGGCAGTTTCCCCTATGTCGAGCGGCGCAGTATACCCCTCCAGGTTTGTGACAAAACACCGCAATTAACGCGGGAGACTATTGCCGCGTAAGACCATAGCACTTAAGTATTCAACAGGAAGACTGCAATCGTTCATTTTTCGTCCGCCGCCAGGAGTACTTTACATCGCCTTCGACGGCGGTGGCATTAATGCTTGAATCATCCGTCGGTATAACGATGCCACCCTTGGCAAACTGCTTTCGGATATTGACGTATCAGTGCAAGTGGATCCCAATGTACGGCCCAGGCAGCAGAACTCACACCTCGGTGCCAGCTGGCGGCCCTCACCTTGCGCCTTGCAGTCGCGGATAAACTGCAGTCCGTCGTCCACGTGCGCCGAGAGGCGGCCGTCCTCCGCGAAGCCGAACCAGTCCTTAGCGACCGACACCACTTCCGGGTCGATGTCCACCACGTCCACAGAGGCCTGCCGCCGGCAGGGCCAGTCCCACGTCAGGTCAACCAGTCAATAAGGCCGGCAATTTGAGTAGGTATTGCTGGCGTGCTACTGCCGATTGAACGTTTTTGTGTATTGTGTATTGAGTGACAAAACAACCACAGGCCCAGAGCCCACTTACGGTTGCAGTCATGCAACAGCAAATTAAAACATACGCAAATTAAGCAATTGTACACGAAACACGGGTTCGCATTGAATGAAAGACAACAGTATACTGTACAGGACAAAAACAGCAGCGTAAAATATTGACGATGGTGTTTAACAGCGCTGGTAAGAGTAACAATAAACGTATAAATATGCGCAGGTACGGGCAATAGGCCTAAAAATAAACAGACATGTAAATTAAAGCCAGTGACTAGTCACTGAACGTCACACCAGCAACTTCTAGCAAAGTATGTGCCCCGACTATCAGCGAACTTTGCGATGTCTGATCTAAGAGTACGCGACGGTAGAAATAAATCGGTCCGAGGGTTGCTGTGTCTCAGAGAGTTTAGCAGTTGTGCAAGGCGAACCAAAAAGCCCCTCTTCACTGAGTCCACTCTTCCACTTCCGCGAGGTACATGAAGAGTGCGGGGCGCCGCGTAAGTCGGCCTGGTACTGGTAACGGAAACATTCCCACGATGTCGGCGCAGTCCAGGTGGTCACTGAGTACTGAGCGCATGAACATAAGATCGGATTGAATGAAACTCGACCTTACCGATGCGCAGCCAAACACTTATAATATCACAGCTCTTTTAATATCACAGGACTTTCACTCAGCTGGATTGAGTCTTACCTAAGCCAGCGATCCCAGCGAGTCATTCTCGATGGGAAGCATTCCGACTGGGCCCCGGCACTATCCGGGCTCCCGGAGGGCAGCATTTAAGGACCTATTCTGTTCACTTGTTGCGTCGCTGACCTTCCCAATCACATCAAAACATCGTGTCTGTCATATGCAGACGTCAAAATTTGCAATCGAATTAGTTCCCCAGAGGACGCTCATTCCCTTCCAGGCCGACTTAGACCGCCTCAGTTTGTGGTTCAAAACCTGGCGTTTGAAACTCACCCAGCGAAGTGCAAGACAATCACTTTTACCCTGCGCTCATCGCCTTTTCTAGTCTCTTACGTGCTGGATGGTCCCCAGCTTGAGCGACGTGTGCGCATGCGTGACCTTGGCGTAATTTTAGACGCTAAGCTCACATTTGCAGACCACGTACACGCCACCGTCTCCAAGGCTAACCGAATGCTAGGGCTGCTCACGAGGACCATGCAGATGTCCGTTCGCGCACATGGAACGCGATTTAGCCATGCTGCAGCTCTTGTCGCCTACTTACTTACTTACTTTACTTTACTACGCGACACTTAAAGCGAAGCAATGACAAAAATTGCAAGAATTTGAAGTAAAAGATTGTTTCAGTAGTTTCTGAAACGTCTTTTTCCCTGAGGTCTATAGCGAACCAACGACACTGCAGCGCACTAGCAAGACAAACCCGAGCGGGCAGCTGGCAGGGCAGACCCTCACCTGTGGAAACTTATCGTGAAGGAACCTGGCCAGGCCGCCGCCGCCCAGGCCGACCACCAGCACGCGGGCGGGGGCGGGTGTGGCGTCCCCGTCGGGCCGGGCAGGACCGCCGCCGCCGCCGCTGGGGCCGGTCACTAGCGCCACTGCTGCCGCCATGTACCGGTGGTGGCAGCAGGAGAGGTGAGCGCCGTCCACCTCCAGCGAGGCCGGCCGGCCCTTCACTGCCACTGGCGAGACACACACGGGGACAGAGGGGGGGGGGGGGGGGGGGGAAGTTAGAGGGAGAGGTGGGGCACGGTGGGAAGACGAAATATGTAAGGCCCTGATCTTACGCGATCTCACGTAATCATAACACCACCCGATCCTACAAGCTCATTACTGCATAGTCAACAAGACTACAGCGTAGTTGGAACCATGACTCTCATTGTGAAGGGTTAACGCCTAGTATGTTATCCGTGGATCTAACTGTACAACCAAACATATGCAAATAGTCAACTGCTCCGCGCTGAAATCTATTCCGCTCGGCACCAAAGATCAACATAATCAGATATCTCGAACCTGGCAGGCGTGGACACTCACCTCGCTTCAGTCTGGCCTCCGACTGGATGATATTAGTGTTGGCGAGGAAGACGAGTCTCCGCACCACCTCGCCGTCCTCCAGGTGGACGTCCTCCACCACATACTCCCCGGAGAGGGCGCTGGTGCCGCGGTGGCGCATCTCCCGGCGGCCCAGGTCACCACCGCACGTCAGAAACGGCACCTGAGGGTCACACCAGGTCAGAAACGGCACCTGAGGGTCACACCAGGTCAGAAACGGCACCTGAAGGTCACACCGGGTCAGAAACGGCACCTGAGGGTCACACCAGGTCAGAAACGGCACCTGAGGGTCACACCAGGTCAGAAACGGCACCTGAAGGTCACACCGGGTCAGAAACGGCACCTGAGGGTCACACTAGGTCAGAAACGGCACCTGAAGGTCACACCGGGTCAGAAACGGCACCTGAGGGTCACACCAGGTCAGAAACGGCACCTGAAGGTCACACCAGGTCAGAAACGGCACCTGAGGGTCACACCAGGTCAGAAACGGCACCTGAGGGTCACACCAAGTCAGAAACGGCACCTGAGGGTCACACCAAGTCAGAAACGGCACCTGAAGGTCACACCAGGTCAGAAACGGCACCTGAAGGTCACGCCAGGTCAGAAACGGCACCTGAGGGTCACACCGGTTCAGAAACGGCACCTGAGGGTCACACCAGGTCAGAAACGGCACCTGAGGGTCACACCAGGTCAGAAACGGCACCTGAGGGTCACACCAAGTCAGAAACGGCACCTGAAGGTCACACCAGGTCAGAAACGGCACCTGAAGGTCACACCAGGTCAGAAACGGCACCTGAGGGTCACACCGGGTCAGAAACGGCACCTGAGGGTCACACCAGGTCAGAAACGGCACCTGAGGGTCACACCAGGTCAGAAACGGCACCTAAAGGTCACACCGGGTCAGAAACGGCACCTGAGGGTCACACCAGGTCAGAAACGGCACCTGAAGGTCACACCAGGTCAGAAACGGCACCTGAGGGTCACACCAGGTCAGAAACGGCACCTGAGGGTCACACCAGGTCAGAAACGGCACCTGAGGGTCACACCAGGTCAGAAACGGCACCTGAGGGTCACACCAGGTCAGAAACAGCACCTGAGGGTCACACCAAGTCAGAAACGGCACCCTCAGGTGCCGTTTCTGACCTGGCACCTGAAGGTCACACCAGGTCAGAAACGGCACCTGAGGGTCACACCAGGTCAGAAACGGCACCTGAGGGTCACACCAGGTCAGAAACGGCACCTGAGGGTCACACCAGGTCAGAAACGGCACCTGAAGGTCACACCAGGTCAGAAACGGCACCTGAGGGTCACACCGGGTCAGAAACGGCACCTGAAGGTCACACCAGGTCAGAAACGGCACCTGAGGGTCACACCAGGTCAGAAACGGCACCTGAGGGTCACACCGGGTCAGAAACGGCACCTGAAGGTCACACCAGGTCAGAAACGGCACCTGAAGGTCACACCGGGTCAGAAACGGCACCTGAAGGTCACACCGGGTCAGAAACGGCACCTGAAGGTCACACCACGTCAGAACGGCACCTGAAGGTCACACCACGTCAGAACGGCACCTGAAGGTCACACCGGGTCAGAAACGGCACCTGAAGGTCACACCAGGTCAGAACGGCACCTGAGGGTCACACCAGGTCAGAAACGGCACCTGAGGGTCACACCAGGTCAGAAACGGCACCTGAAGGTCACACCAGGTCAGAAACGGCACCTGAGGGTCACACCGGGTCAGAAACGGCACCTGAAGGTCACACCAGGTCAGAAACGGCACCTGAGGGTCACACCAGGTCAGAAACGGCACCTGAGGGTCACACCAGGTCAGAAACGGCACCTGAGGGTCACCGCCGCACGTCAGAAACGGCACCTGAGGGTCACACCAGGTCAGAAACGGCACCTGAAGGTCACACCAGGTCAGAAACGGCACCTGCGGGTCACACCGGGTCAGAAACGGCACCTGAAGGTCACACCGGGTCAGAAACGGCACCTGAGGGTCACACCAGGTCAGAAACGGCATCTGAAGGTCACACCAGGTCAGAAACGGCACCTGAAGGTCACACCAGGTCAGAAACGGCACCTGAAGGTCACACCGGGTCAGAAACGGCACCTGAAGGTCACACCGGGTCAGAAACGGCACCTGAGGGTCACACCAGGTCAGAAACGGCACCTGAGGGTCACACCAGGTCAGAAACGGCACCTGAGGGTCACACCGGGTCAGAAACGGCACCTGAGGGTCACACCGGGTCAGAAACGGCACCTGAGGGTCACACCAGGTCAGAAACGGCACCTGAGGGTCACACCAGGTCAGAAACGGCACCTGAGGGCCACACCAGGTCAGAAACGGCACCTGAGGGTCACACCAGGTCAGAAACGGCACCTGAGGGTCACCGCCGCACGTCAGAAACGGCACCTGAGGGTCACACCAGGTCAGAAACGGCACCTGAAGGTCACACCAGGTCAGAAACGGCACCTGAGGGTCACACCAGGTCAGAAACGGCACCTGAGGGTCACACCAGGTCAGAAACGGCACCTGAGGGTCACACCAGGTCAGAAACGGCACCTGAAGGTCACACCGGGTCAGAAACGGCACCTGAGGGTCACACCAGGTCAGAAACGGCACCTGAGGGTCACACCAGGTCAGAAACGGCACCTGAAGGTCACACCGGGTCAGAAACGGCACCTGAGGGTCACACTAGGTCAGAAACGGCCACCTGAAGGTCACACCGGGTCAGAAACGGCACCTGAGGGTCACACCAGGTCAGAAACGGCACCTGAGGGTCACACCAGGTCAGAAACGGCACCTGAGGGTCACACCAGGTCAGAAACGGCACCTGAGGGTCACACCAAGTCAGAAACGGCACCTGAGGGTCACACCAAGTCAGAAACGGCACCTGAAGGTCACACCAGGTCAGAAACGGCACCTGAAGGTCACGCCAGGTCAGAAACGGCACCTGAGGGTCACACCGGGTCAGAAACGGCACCTGAGGGTCACACCAGGTCAGAAACGGCACCTGAGGGTCACACCAGGTCAGAAACGGCACCTGAGGGTCACACCAAGTCAGAAACGGCACCTGAAGGTCAAACCAGGTCAGAAACGGCACCTGAAGGTCACACCAGGTCAGAAACGGCACCTGAGGGTCACACCGGGTCAGAAACGGCACCTGAGGGTCACACCAGGTCAGAAACGGCACCTGAGGGTCACACCAGGTCAGAAACGGCACCTGAAAGTCACACCGGGTCAGAAACGGCACCTGAGGGTCACACCAGGTCAGAAACGGCACCTGAAGGTCACACCGGGTCAGAAACGGCACCTGAGGGTCACACCAGGTCAGAAACGGCACCTGAGGGTCACACCAAGTCAGAAACGGCACCTGAAGGTCACACCAGGTCAGAAACGGCACCTGAGGGTCACACCAGGTCAGAAACGGCACCTGAGGGTCACACCAGGTCAGAAACGGCACCTGAGGGTCACACCAGGTCAGAAACGGCACCTGAGGGTCACACCAGGTCAGAAACGGCACCTGAGGGTCACACCAGGTCAGAAACGGCACCTGAGGGTCACACCAGGTCAGAAACGGCACCTGAGGGTCACACCAGGTCAGAAACGGCACCTGAGGGTCACACCAGGTCAGAAACGGCACCTGAGGGTCACACCAAGTCAGAAACGGCACCTGAGGGTCACACCAAGTCAGAAACGGCACCTGAAGGTCACACCAGGTCAGAAACGGCACCTGAAGGTCACACCAGGTCAGAAACGGCACCTGAGGGTCACACCGGGTCAGAAACGGCACCTGAGGTTCACACCAGGTCAGAAACGGCACCTGAGGGTCACACCAGGTCAGAAACGGCACCTGAGGGTCACACCAGGTCAGAAACGGCACCTGAAGGTCACCGCCGCACGTCAGAAACGGCACCTGAGGGTCACACCGGGTCAGAAACGGCACCTGAAGGTCACACCAGGTCAGAAACGGCACCTGAGGGTCACACCAGGTCAGAAACGGCACCTGAGGGTCACACCAAGTCAGAAACGGCACCTGAAGGTCACACCAGGTCAGAAACGGCACCTGAAGGTCACACCAGGTCAGAAACGGCACCTGAGGGTCACACCGGGTCAGAAACGGCACCTGAGGGTCACACCAGGTCAGAAACGGCACCTGAGGGTCACACCAAGTCAGAAACGGCACCTGAAGGTCACACCAGGTCAGAAACGGCACCTGAGGGTCACACCAGGTCAGAAACGGCACCTGAGGGTCACACCAGGTCAGAAACGGCACCTGAGGGTCACACCAAGTCAGAAACGGCACCTGAGGGTCACACCGGGTCAGAAACGGCACCTGAAGGTCACACCAGGTCAGAAACGGCACCTGAGGGTCACACCAGGTCAGAAACGGCACCTGAGGGTCACACCAGGTCAGAAACGGCACCTGAGGGTCACACCAGGTCAGAAACGGCACCTGAAGGTCACACCAGGTCAGAAACGGCACCTGAGGGTCACACCGGGTCAGAAACGGCACCTGAAGGTCACACCAGGTCAGAAACGGCACCTGAGGGTCACACCAGGTCAGAAACGGCACCTGAGGGTCACACCGGGTCAGAAACGGCACCTGAAGGTCACACCAGGTCAGAAACGGCACCTGAAGGTCACACCGGGTCAGAAACGGCACCTGAAGGTCACACCGGGTCAGGAACGGCACCTGAAGGTCACACCACGTCAGAACGGCACCTGAAGGTCACACCGGGTCAGAAACGGCACCTGAAGGTCACACCAGGTCAGAACGGCACCTGAGGGTCACACCAGGTCAGAAACGGCACCTGAGGGTCACACCAGGTCAGAAACGGCACCTGAAGGTCACACCAGGTCAGAAACGGCACCTGAGGGTCACACCGGGTCAGAAACGGCACCTGAAGGTCACACCAGGTCAGAAACGGCACCTGAGGGTCACACCAGGTCAGAAACGGCACCTGAGGGTCACACCAGGTCAGAAACGGCACCTGAGGGTCACCGCCGCACGTCAGAAACGGCACCTGAGGGTCACACCAGGTCAGAAACGGCACCTGAGGGTCACACCAGGTCAGAAACGGCACCTGAAGGTCACACCAGGTCAGAAACGGCACCTGAGGGTCACACCAGGTCAGAAACGGCACCTAAAGGTCACACCAGGTCAGAAACGGCACCTGGGGGTCACACCAGGTCAGAAACGGCACCTGAGGGTCACACCAGGTCAGAAACGGCACCTGAGGGTCACACCAGGTCAGAAACGGCACCTGAAGGTCACACCAGGTCAGAAACGGCACCTGAGGGTCACACCAGGTCACAAACGGCACCTGAGGGTCACACCAGGTCACAAACGGCACCTGAAGGTCACACCAGGTCAGAAACGGCACCTGAAGGTCACACCAGGTCAGAAACGGCACCTGAAGGTCACGCCAGGTCAGAAACGGCACCTGAGGGTCACACCGGGTCAGAAACGGCACCTGAGGGTCACACCAGGTCAGAAACGGCACCTGAGGGTCACACCAGGTCAGAAACGGCACCTGAGGGTCACACCAAGTCAGAAACGGCACCTGAAGGTCACACCAGGTCAGAAACGGCACCTGAAGGTCACACCAGGTCAGAAACGGCACCTGAGGGTCACACCGGGTCAGAAACGGCACCTGAGGGTCACACCAGGTCAGAAACGGCACCTGAGGGTCACACCAGGTCAGAAACGGCACCTGAAGGTCACACCGGGTCAGAAACGGCACCTGAGGGTCACACCAGGTCAGAAACGGCACCTGAAGGTCACACCGGGTCAGAAACGGCACCTGAGGGTCACACCAGGTCAGAAACGGCACCTGAGGGTCACACCAAGTCAGAAACGGCACCTGAAGGTCACACCAGGTCAGAAACGGCACCTGAGGGTCACACCAGGTCAGAAACGGCACCTGAGGGTCACACCAGGTCAGAAACGGCACCTGAGGGTCACACCAGGTCAGAAACGGCACCTGAGGGTCACACCAGGTCAGAAACGGCACCTGAGGGTCACACCAGGTCAGAAACGGCACCTGAGGGTCACACCAGGTCAGAAACGGCACCTGAGGGTCACACCAGGTCAGAAACGGCACCTGAGGGTCACACCAGGTCAGAAACGGCACCTGAGGGTCACACCAAGTCAGAAACGGCACCTGAGGGTCACACCAAGTCAGAAACGGCACCTGAAGGTCACACCAGGTCAGAAACGGCACCTGAAGGTCACACCAGGTCAGAAACGGCACCTGAGGGTCACACCGGGTCAGAAACGGCACCTGAGGTTCACACCAGGTCAGAAACGGCACCTGAGGGTCACACCAGGTCAGAAACGGCACCTGAGGGTCACACCAGGTCAGAAACGGCACCTGAAGGTCACCGCCGCACGTCAGAAACGGCACCTGAGGGTCACACCGGGTCAGAAACGGCACCTGAAGGTCACACCAGGTCAGAAACGGCACCTGAGGGTCACACCAGGTCAGAAACGGCACCTGAGGGTCACACCAAGTCAGAAACGGCACCTGAAGGTCACACCAGGTCAGAAACGGCACCTGAAGGTCACATCAGGTCAGAAACGGCACCTGAGGGTCACACCGGGTCAGAAACGGCACCTGAGGGTCACACCAGGTCAGAAACGGCACCTGAGGGTCACACCAAGTCAGAAACGGCACCTGAAGGTCACACCAGGTCAGAAACGGCACCTGAGGGTCACACCAGGTCAGAAACGGCACCTGAGGGTCACACCAGGTCAGAAACGGCACCTGAGGGTCACACCAAGTCAGAAACGGCACCTGAGGGTCACACCGGGTCAGAAACGGCACCTGAAGGTCACACCAGGTCAGAACGGCACCTGAGGGTCACACCAGGTCAGAAACGGCACCTGAGGGTCACACCAGGTCAGAAACGGCACCTGAGGGTCACACCAGGTCAGAAACGGCACCTGAAGGTCACACCAGGTCAGAAACGGCACCTGAGGGTCACACCGGGTCAGAAACGGCACCTGAAGGTCACACCAGGTCAGAAACGGCACCTG
This sequence comes from Chirona hameri, assembly GCA_036785665.1. NCBI lineage: Eukaryota > Metazoa > Arthropoda > Thecostraca > Balanomorpha > Balanidae > Chirona > Chirona hameri. Next base: position 751 of record JAXIVJ010007162.1, on the reverse strand, counting down.
AGGGTCACACCAGGTCAGAAACGGCACCTGAGGGTCACACCGGGTCAGAAACGGCACCTGAAGGTCACACCAGGTCAGAAACGGCACCTGAAGGTCACACCGGGTCAGAAACGGCACCTGAAGGTCACACCGGGTCAGGAACGGCACCTGAAGGTCACACCACGTCAGAACGGCACCTGAAGGTCACACCGGGTCAGAAACGGCACCTGAAGGTCACACCAGGTCAGAACGGCACCTGAGGGTCACACCAGGTCAGAAACGGCACCTGAGGGTCACACCAGGTCAGAAACGGCACCTGAAGGTCACACCAGGTCAGAAACGGCACCTGAGGGTCACACCGGGTCAGAAACGGCACCTGAAGGTCACACCAGGTCAGAAACGGCACCTGAGGGTCACACCAGGTCAGAAACGGCACCTGAGGGTCACACCAGGTCAGAAACGGCACCTGAGGGTCACCGCCGCACGTCAGAAACGGCACCTGAGGGTCACACCAGGTCAGAAACGGCACCTGAGGGTCACACCAGGTCAGAAACGGCACCTGAAGGTCACACCAGGTCAGAAACGGCACCTGAGGGTCACACCAGGTCAGAAACGGCACCTGAGGGTCACACCAGGTCAGAAACGGCACCTGAGGGGTCACATCAGGTCAGAAACGGCACCTGAAGGTCACACCAGGTCAGAAACGGCACTTGAAGGTCACACCGGGTCAGAAACGGCACCTGAAGGTCACACCAGGTCAGAACGGCACCTG
>JAXIVJ010007161.1:10000-57500 GCA_036785665.1 Chirona hameri | reverse complement strand
CGTGCACAGTGGTATCTTCACGCGTGGTGGGTGCTCCGCGCCACGCCTGCACCTGGGGCGGGTGAACCGCCGACCTTGAGACATCCGAGGTTGCTGCTCTCTGGCTCCTGACAGGCGGCGTCTGCGTGGTGTGCAAATCGTCCACTAACCCGCGCCCGCCCCGGGAGGCCCGGCAGCCGCCTGGGTACCGTGACCCGACTAAGGACAACATGACGCGACATCTGCAGGTCACCTCACCTGTTCCAGCGGTGGAGAGGCGGGGCCTTCAGTCTGTCCTCGCCTCTGCGCTGCCCTGTGATTTTGTCACTATCGTCGCCATCTCAGCTACCAGCGTTATCGCAAACAAATCAGGAGTTCACACAGCATCTATGCGAGACGCAAGGTCTCGGTCGACGCAACGCAAGGTCCGCACATGGACACGTCTCGCGGACAGTCAGGACTGACGACTGGCGAGTGGTCATAGCCACTCCATTAATAATATTATAGGGAATAATCCTACAGGATTATTTATATATCCAGGCGCCACAGCAGTTGTTCTTTAATGAAGAAATGTTCGTAAAACGACAGGTATTTGACATTTAATGAAAACAAATGTGTATAGCATGGGCAATGGTCAATTGGTCATGTGCCATATATTAATCAAATCAACGCAAAATGGGCTTTGAGAATATGCATGGAACCATAGCAAACCACTTCTATGAGGCAAAGTGAAGAGCATAGCAAAACAATTGCACTTTCTGGTATATTTGTCCCGTGTGCAATCAATAATCAATAAAAGTGAACAGATAGGATACGCCCCCGCCCATCCCCACCCGGGCTAACCTGGGACCGGCCCTTAGCATCTCGTTTTTGTTCGGGGCCGGTCGGCCGGCCGGGGGTGCGGGTCGCCGACCCAACCGGTCGACGTCTCGCACGCCCGGTCGGTGGCGAGGGGTCGCCGCTTCGCGGGGTGACCACGGATTAGGGCGAGGCGGCGTGGGCGGGGCCGCCTATGGCCACTATTATGGTATGATTGTGTTTGTATGGCCACTATGCTGGTATGATGGTAGGATTGTTAATTGTTAACATGTATGGCACTATGCTGATATGGTTGTTTACATGAATGTTTGAATGTCTATATGAATACAAAGGTGGAAAAAAGTATATTTGTCCACCTGTATATAATTATATTATCCGCGAGCAATGACAGGAAATTAAGCATGTGATGTGTCACTTTTGCTGTAGTGTTAAATTAGACATAGACATAGACGTATATTTGGGCCAAATTATAACATCCGCGAGCAATGACCAGGAGATTAAGCATGTGATGTGTCACTTTTGCTGTATTGCTAATTGTCGGCAATTATTTAAGTCTAAAACAGAGTATGCCAGTGGATTACACTGATATTTGTCAAGCTAGCAATTAAGCTGAACAGCTTATTAACTCTAGAATCAAGTTTTCGAACTCGGTAGTTATTTTTATTTCAAACTCGGTAGTGTATAGTTGTTGCACCCGTGCACGTATTGACGGTCCTCATACATCAGACGTCTACAACGTGTGCTTTATTTTAGCTTGTGCTGTGAAGATGGTGTCTTTGACTCGAACAATCGGCACGTATTTGTAACACCAGTGCCTAGTGCCTACTCCAACTGTCCATATTCGCCATGGGCAAGGCCACAACTTGGCTGCGGTCTCAGCTAGACAGTGCGGTTCCCGGGACTGAGTATGCCTGGCTGCGGTCTCAGCTAGACAGTGTGGTTCCCGGGACTGGGTATGCCTGGCTGCGGTCTCAGCTGGACAGTGTGGTTCCCGGGACTGAGTTCCCGGGACTGAGTATGCCTGGCTGCGGTCTCAGCTGGGCAGTGTGGTTCCCGGGACTGAGTATGTCTGGCTGCGGTCTCAGCTGGACAGTGTGGTTCCCGGGACTGAGTATGCCTGGATGCGGGTCTTAGCTGGACAGTGGACAGTGTGGTTCCCGGGACTAAGTATGTCTGGCTGCGGTCTCAGCTGGACAGTGTGGTTCCCGGGACTGAGTATGTCTGGCTGCGGTCTCAGCTGGACAGTGTGGTTCCCGGGACTGAGTATGTCTGGCTGCGGTCTCAGCTAGGCAGTGTGGTTCCCGGGACTGAGTATGCCTGGCTGCGGTCTCAGCTGGACAGTGTGGTTCCCGGGACTGAGTATGCCTGGCTGCGGTTTCAGCTGGACAGTGTGGTTCCCGGGACTGAGTATGTCTGACTGCGGTCTCAGCTGGACAGTGTGGTTCCCGGGACTGAGTATGCCTGGCTGCGGTCTCAGCTGGACAGTGTGGTTCCCGGGACTGAGTATGCCTGACTGCGGTCTCAGCTGGACAGTGTGGTTCTGGGACTGAGTATGTCTGACTGCGGTCTCAGCTGGACAGTGTGGTTTCCGGGACTGAGTTCCCGGGACTGAGTATGCCTGGCTGCGGTCTCAGCTGGACAGTGTGGTTTCCGGGACTGAGTTCCCGGGACTGAGTATGCCTGGCTGCGGTCTCAGCTGGACAGTGTGGTTCCCGGGACTGAGTATGTCTGACTGCGGTCTCAGCTGGACAGTGTGGTTCCCGGGACTGAGTATGTCTGACTGCGGTCTCAGCTGGACAGTGTGGTTCCCGGGACTGAGTATGTCTGACTGCTGTCTCAGCTGGACAGTGTGGTTCCCGGGACTGAGTATGTCTGACTGCGGTCTCAGCTGGACAGTGTGGTTCCTGGGACTGAGTATGTCTGACTGCGGTCTCAGCTGGACAGTGTGGTTCCTGGGACTGAGTATGCCTCGCTGCGGTCTCAGCTGGACAGTGTGGTTCCCGGGACTGAGTATGCCTGGCTGCGGTCTCAGCTGGACAGTATGGTTCCCGGGACTGAGTATGCCTGGCTGCGGTCTCAGCTGGACATTGTGGTTCCCGGGACTGAGTATGCCTGGCTGCGGTCTCAGCTGGACAGTATGGTTCCCGGGACTGAGTATGCCTGGCTGCGGTCTCAGCTGGACAGTGTGGTTCCCGGGACTGAGTATGCCTGGCTGCGGTCTCAGCTGGACAGTATGGTTCCCGGGACTGAGTATGCCTGGCTGCGGTCTCAGCTGGACAGTGTGGTTCCCGGGACTGAGTATGCCTGACTGCGGTCCACTGGGCCTTGCAGACCCCCTGCCGCTGCCGCCGCCGCCCAGTCATAGCCTCAGAGGAGTCATCTGAAGGGCACCGGACAATGAGCGACCAACCCGTCCACCGTGCCGGCCCGAGCCGTGACGGGAGGCCAGCGGCGGTCCCCGCAGCCAGGCAGAGCAGTCGCCGGTCACCGGTCACCGTGCCGGCCCGAGCCGTGACGCGCGGCCAGCAGCGGTCCCCGCAGCCAGGCAGAGCAGTCTGAGGGTAACGAGAAGGTCTTGTTTGCTGTTATCAGTAGTGATTGCAAGCAAGCTTCGCATGATGCAAAATTAATAAGTTGAGGGCCCTTAAACTTTCCATTTATGATCGGTCAGCAGCCAAAATAAGACTGTAAATAAACAATGTTCTAGGCTAAACCGGGCTTTGGGCCAAATGTTTTCCTTTGCCATCACGTCACGGCCAGTGTTACGCAGCAGCATGAGTAGCAGTGTGGCCGGGCTTGGTGTGGCCCTGACCCCGCGCGTGTCTCCTCCCCCTCCACTGACCACTCCGTGATCGTCACAGGTCACCGAGATTGCCCAAAACGGGGGGCCGCGGCCGCGTGTGGCCACAGGTCGTGACCCCCAGGTCATTTGGCAGCACGCAGTGACCGCTCTGTGCTGCCAAACGTGGCAGCGTCACGACTCAGTAGTGAGCACGTGTTACACGGGTTGGGATGTCACGGTGAGTGTTGGCCTGAGTGAGCACCTGGCGAGGGGAAAAATGCCCTCCCTCTGCATGCTCGTTTGCTTGCGGCCCAAAGTGTTATGATGTTTGATCTTATACAGCGTATTGAAGAAAAAATGCACCGCTCCGATATCATTAGTTTGTCAACTGAAACCTAACGGATGAATACCTACTGAAGCATTCCTCATGATATATCTCATTTTGGTTTTGGATACACTGCTACACTGTCCAATGCTCAGCAATATTTATGGTATCTTTTTATACTTAACGCAAACTGTCGTTGTAACCTGTTTGTTTAAGTTATTTAGAAGAGATACACACCAAATATAAACACCGTATAAATAAAAATACAACACCGTAGACAAATGGATTTGCATGAATTAATATGTATGTCTAAATAAAGAAAAGTGGCAAGGACCTCCTCGGTTTAATATTGTCTTACTCGGCGTTACTCTACTTAGGTAATTCGGCCCATTTTTGCTTGCAAAAATGAACCAGTTCTAGATGATCAATCTTCGCTTTTTTAAAACGGAGCTTATAAATATGTCTCCTCAATACACCTATTACGTCACCATTCCCAACCTACCACAAATGATTCGCGTCATTCATCATCATCCATCACCAAGTACAATCTAGTAGCTGCTCACGGCTGCCATTTCTGAATGTCAACGATTATTTCGCTCCGCATGACGATAATCATTATATTTATTCCTGACGCTCGAAGCGCCACACACTCAAAGCGGCCAGAAAATGCAACTAATTGATCACTTCGGCCGGCCGTGAACTTGAATGGCGCAGCGGGGCGAGGCTTGGCGCTTCGAGGCGTGGCACGGCGCGTCAGCGACAGACAGACAGACAGACAGACAGACAGACAGACAGACAGACAGACAGACAGGCGTGGCACGGCGCGTCGGCGAGGCTCAGGAAGAACGGACTGGGGTGCCGGGCATCTGCTACGGACGGAAGGTGCACCGTCACTCAACGACTCGGCTTGGGACACACCTTGATATAAGTACTCTGGACACACCCTGGCCGCCGGCACCCCTCCCCTCCCCTCCCCTCCCCTCCCCTCCCCTCCCCTCCCCTCCCCTCCCCTCCCCTCCCCTCCCCTCCCCTCCCCTTCCCGGCCCGGCAGCAGCAGTAGACGGCGGGATTCTCCGCGCCAGGGAGCCGCCGGCGCGGTGCAGTGGTGATCAGTGGGTTCTCCCCAGGTCCTCCCCGGCTGCGCTGGCGGCGCAGAGCCGCTGCTGACCGCGACGCAGGAGGCAGTTTGAGGAAATGTCGCTGAGAACGGCCAACGAGTTGGCACATTGCCAGGCTTTCAGCGGTTATTCACAGCCGCTCGCAAGGATCAGTTTCTCAGCGAAGGTGTCAGAATAGTATCTGATGTATTATGTAACCTGCGGGCAACGACGGCTTACTATGTGTTGAAACCAAATATGTCATTAGATTTCGCGTTGGAGCCGGATCGAGTAAACCGCACAGTTTTGATTTGTGGCGCAGCGTAAGGTCCTGCGGTTGTGCAGTTTAGTGCAATACTATAACCACCGGTCACACACCCGCCCAGCCCAGGCGGCCAGCGTCTGTGTCACACTCCGCCCAGCCCAGGCGGCCAGCGTCTGTGTGGTGTGTCTGTGTCACACCCGCCCAGCCCAGGCGTCCAGCGTCTGTCACACCCGCCCAGCCCAGGCGGCCACGTCTGTGTCACACCCGCCCAGCCCAGGCGTCCAGCGTCTGTGTCACACCCGCCCAGCCCAGGCGTCCAGCGTCTGTGTCACATCCGCCCAGCCCAGGCGTCCAGCGTCTGTGTCACATCCGCCCAGCCCAGGCGTCCAGCGTCTGTGTCACATCCGCCCAGCCCAGGCGTCCAGCGTCTGTGTCACACCCGCCCAGCCCAGGCGTCCAGCGTCTGTGTCACATCCGCCCAGCCCAGGCGTCCAGCGTCTGTGTCACACCCGCCCAGCCCAGGCGTCCAGCGTCTGTGTCACACCCGCCCAGCCCAGGCGTCCAGCATATGTGTCACATCCGCCCAGCCCAGGCGTCCAGCATCTGTGTCACACCCGCCCAGCCCAGGCGGCCAGCGTCTGTGTCACATCCGCCCAGCCCAGGCGTCCAGCGTCTGTGTCACACCCGCCCAGCCCAGGCGTCCAGCGTATGTGTCACATCCGCACAGCCCAGGCGGCCAGCGTCTGTGTAGTGTGTCTGTGTCACACCCGCCCAGCCCAGGCGTCCAGCGTCTGTGTCACACCCACCCAGCCCAGGCGTCCAGCGTCTGTGTCACATCCGCCCAGCCCAGGCGGCCAGCATCTGTGTAGTGTGTCTGTGTCACATCCGCCCAGCCCAGGCGGCCAGCGTCTGTGTAGTGTGTCTGTGTCACATCCGCCCAGCCCAGGCGGCCAGCGTATGTGTAGTGTGTCTGTGTCACACCCGCCCAGCCCAGGCGGCCAGCGTCTGTGTAGTGTGTCTGTGTCACACCCGCCCAGCCCAGGCGGCCAGCGTCTGTGTCACACCCGCCCAGCCTAGGCGACCAGCGTCTGTGTAGTGTGTCTGAGTATGCCTAGGCTCGTTGGTGAAACCGAACTCAGTGGATGACTAGTGACTAATGGCATGGACAAAGGGGTATCAAGGGGTCCAAGGGGTCATGGATAAAGGGGTTCAACTATCAAAAGGTCTTAGCGCTCATAAAGCATATGAACGAATAGAAGGTCTAGGTGACCAATCGTTTCTAATTATAGTTCATCCGGTGTTTTTGTCACTACGGTCAGGCTTCGACAAATTTGGTCATACATCCTAAGACAGGACTTTAGAGGTCAAAATGAGTGGATAATAAATATGCACTCACTTTTGTTTATCTGTACTATTTTGATGACAGCGGACGTTATTGCATACGATAACCATAACTTGTGTTCCATTGTATTGCCTCAGTAGGCGTTTGTCGATGCAAGTGCAGTTGCCAGTCTTCCCATCAAGGCCCAAGGGTAAGATCGGTAGATTTGCAACCAGGGGTGCAGCCAGGATTTTGCGACGGGGGAGGGGGGGGGGGGGGCTAACCGAAGTGGGCCCCTTAGCATTGGCTGATGCCCCCCCCCCCCCAAAAAAAAAAAATCATGAATTTGTTTAGTTCTACTCCATTTCAGACCACTGCATGTGACACTGTTCGGCCCATAGACATTGGTTAAGCCAAGGTTTTAAAACTGGGGGAGTACTCAATGTTAGCCATACATAGTAGAATAGAGTAATGAAAATAATGAGGAAACTCGCCACATTTCGTCGACTTTCTCAAGAAATGATAATGGATGGGGCCAGGGGCGCAGCCAGACGTTCAGAAAGGGGGGAAGCACCTGGGAGAGGCCCCCATCCCCCAAAAAAATACCCCTGGATACAAAAACTACGGATTTCGGCCACTTTATTTTGTGACGCCCCCTTTTTAACATGTTTCCTTCGTCTACCTTTGATGAGCTGGATTGGATCAGGACCAGGATCGGACCCCCGCTTCCGCAGCCACTGCATACTATTACCAGAACCATGGTCGAGTGACGCAAGACCGTTTTATTGCCAAACAAGTCACTAGCAACACAGCGAGAATATCGCAAACAAGACAGTGACGGTATTTCCGATTAAAAAAGAAACACATCGCAAGGGGGGGGGGGGGTAATCAACACATGGCTACCCGCACGTTGTCGAGCCACTGTAAATAATACAACCAGGCTGGGCGCATCAACCTAACGCTAGACTTGCACAATGTTATCCAGTGTAGCAATGCAGCGAAATGTGTATCTGCAGGTGGTACGTGATAGCTATGTTAAAAAGACAATATGGTCGCATGTTAAAGTACATGTGTACTTGGATTTATCCCTAGTAATTGTATTTGGTATGTGGGCAGTGGCGACGCCATTGCCGCTTTGCCCCCCCCCCCCCCCCCCATGGATCCGCTAGTGATGCCGTGGGGTCTAGCAAGGGAAGGGGCAGAGGGGGTGACAACATCAGGGGCGGCGGAAGCTCTTCATAGAGTTGGGGGGGGGGGAGCAAAGTTGATTTTTGGAAGTATATTCTTTTCATGCAACGCCAAAGGGTTAATGTTCAATTCGGCTGGAGTTGGGGGGCAACTTGTCCCTCCTGCCCCCTCCCCCGCCTCCGCCACCACTGGATACCAGCAATTGACAAAACCCATCACACAAATCTGAAAAACAAAGGGATCACGAATCATGATGACAAAAGCGGATCCAAGATTCATTCGACCAAGGCTTTTGTTCTGCCCCAGCTCATTTGTATTGTATTTATTTATATTTGTGTCAATGCTCCATCCCCGTACACTCCTGACGCCTGACGCCGCATGGTTAATGTAACCCACTACGCCTGGGGGCAGGGGTAGCATTTTCCCACCAATTTTAGCAAAATGGGCCTTTGTCCCCCCCCCCCCAGAGATGCCAGATGGACAGCTTTCTGAGGCATCAGGCATCTGAGCCGATGATGGTCCTTTTCTGGTCTAAAGATGGGTCCTTTCAAGACCTGATTGGCCTTTTCCAAACCTGAGATGGGCCCTTTCCGGGCCTAAATTGGACCATTCCCAGACTCAAGACAGGGGGGGCTTTCTACGACTTTGATGGGCCCTTTCCAGATCTGAGATGTGCCCTTTCTGGTCTGCATGTGAGCCATCATTGATCATTCCATGTCTGAGTTCAAGGGTAAGATGAGCCCTAACCAGTCCTGGGGCCTTTCTGGGCCGAATTTACCGAAAAGGTCCTAAGTCCTTCTCCAGCTCAAAGATAGGCCCTTCCCAGTCCTCTCCAGATCTAAAAAAAAAAATTCAGGGACAAATTATACGGGCCTTCTCTGGACCTGAGATGGGCCCTTACCTGGCCTAAGAACAGACATGGGTCTTTTCCGGAACTGAGATGCTCACTTTCAAAGCCTTAAATGGACCCTCTTCAGACTTGAGACGGGCTCTTTCTGAGTTTACGATGGGCCCTTTCAAAACCTGAAATGGGCCTTATCTGAGCTTAAGACGGGCCCATTCACAGCCTAAGATGGGCCCTTTACAGACCTGAGATGGGCTCTTTATGAACCTAAGATGGACCCTCTCCGGATCTGAGATGGTCCCTTCCCGGGCCTAAGAGCAGAGATGGGCCTTTTCCGGACCTGAGATACAGGCTGCTCACTTTCACAGACTAAAATGGGCCCTTTTCAGACCTGAGACGGGCCCTTTCTGAATTCACGATGGACCCTTTCAAAACCTGAAACCGGCCCATTCTGAGCCTAAGATGGGCCCTTTCCAGATCTGAGATGGGCCCTTTCTGAGTTCACGATGGGCCCTTTCAAAACCTGAGATGGGCCAATTCAGAGCCTAAGATGGGCCCATTCTGAGCCTAAGATGAGCCCATTCAGAGCCTAAAATGGGCTCTTTCCAACCTGAGATGGGCACTTTCTGAGCCTAAGATGGGCCCTTTCCAAACCTGAGATGGGCCTTTTCGGAGTTCACGATGGGCCCTTTCAAAATCTGAGATGGGCCCATTCTGAGCCTAAGATGGGCCCATTCAGAGCCTAGGATGGGCCATTTCTAGACATGGGATGGGCCCTTTCTGAGCTCAAGATGGGGCCTCTCCGGACTTAAGATGGCCCTTCCTGGGCCTGAGAGCTGAGATGGGCCTTTTCTGGACCTGAGATGCTCGCTTTCTGGGGCTTCATTGGGTTTTATCAGGCCTGAAATGGGCCCTTTCTGAGTCCACGATGGGCCCCCTTCAGACCCGAGATGGGCCCCTCTGAGCCGCGACGGGGGGGGGCTTTAGCCCCCATAGCCCCACCCCCCCCCCCCCCCCCTGGCTGCGCCCCTGTTTGCAACTAAGGAGTGTGATGGAGTATGGAGTAGGAGAGTATGGAATACACTGAGAAAGTATTTCGAGAAACTTTCTCCACTCTCGAAATAAGTGCAATGTAAAGTCAAGTTTGGACCTTGCCCTACTCTGGTTTCGGTACAGGCATTGTTCTGCCTACTACGCAAACGGACTGACTCAAGCATTACCAAGTATCTTTGACGCGAACATCGCTAATCCTCACGACCACATCCGTGTGTTGCGCAGCGCATGCTGCTTCACTGAAAACACGTGTTAACACAGGGAAGTCTGTAATGATGCCAGTAAAAGTCGTTCGTGTCGGCTGCAACACCCGCGCCACGACCTACCCGGCACCTGAGCTGACAACTCTCCCAGAAACGTAGGCCCCCGGTACGCCAATGTCTCTGAAACACTCTGGAACAACGCCGGTCATGTCACGACACCGCCACTGAATAGCTGCCACGAATGGACGAACGTGACGAAAGTTTCGTCAGCTCGGCGGTGCCCGCGGCGTCAGTAACGGGAGAGGGCGGGGAATGGCCCGGGCTGTGACCCCGTGACCCCTGGCCAGGGCAGGGCGCTGCAGAGGATTTCCGTTTCAGCGATGACGCCGATCCCGTTACTGCAGGGCCGGGCCCTGGGCCAGTCACCCGGCGGCCAGCGGCCATCAGACGAGGAAAAACCGAAAACGGTGCCTAGCTTTCTCCGGTCCGGCGGTCGTCCCCGCGTCATTAGTAGACCAGTGACGTCATACTACGTATGGCAGGAATCCCCGGGACAGGAGACTGCAGTGGCAGCGTAAACTTTCCACTCATTTCATTTTCCATTCATTTTCTTTCGAAAGGGGTGTAAAGTTAATGTCCCTAGGCCGACGACTATTCTACGGACCAAAGTAATCGCCAATTGCCAAAAAGTCGACTCCGACTCCGGGCCGGAGTCGGAGTCAGTGAGATTTTAGCGACTCCGACTCCGACTCCGACTCCGGCCAAAACTGCCGACTCCGACCGACTCCGACTCCGACTTCGACTCCGACTCCGCAGCCCTGATTATTGATGACCGTCATTTTCAACAATTAAGTCACCACACATGCAAGCTATCAAAAATATGATATGTGAACACAAGCCGTTTGGGATTCGTTTCCCAAGTTGATACACATCCTAGTTATTCGTGTTACTCAGAGAGCTATTTCATACGAATGACAAGAAGTGGCAGCCACCTGTCCGTCTGTCCGTTCGGATGTCATCCGATTGCTTAATAACTCCGCACACCTTGCAGTCAAACTGCGAAATTTGGCATGTTAGTGGGGATGTAGGGTCGCACCATTGTATGCAAATTTTGCGTCGATCCATGATCGCAATAGTCTGAAATTCTAATATGACGTGATTATCAGAACTTTGTAGGCGCCTCCCGACTGCCACTGAACTGGCTTTTTGCTTTCGGGAGACACTGGCTCAGTGGTCATGGGGGTCAGGGTATTTTATAGATATTCAGGAGGTCGGTGGTGCGATACAAGGCAACGTCACTGGCGCGTTTTTCTATCTTCTGCATACGCTCAGCGCATCTCACTGTTCTGCGGCTGACCGACCCGGGGTGTCCGTATTTGTACCAGGAGGACGGATCGCCCCGGAACCGGTGACTGCCGCTGACTCGTTGTGCGGGGTAGTCGTTTGTGGACGGCTGGCTGAGACGGACGCGGATGAAGCAACTCATGTACTTGAAGTAATGGATGAATATGTATCCGAAAACTACCACGCTTTGTAAACTTCGAACGCATTTGGGCAGAGCATTGGCTTGCATTTGGTATTTTATAAATTTAGTCCGAAGCTTTTGAATGGATAGATTTCCGAGTTCAGGACCCGGCATAAACAGTCTGACAGATACCAACTGTATACGAGAGATGAAACTTGATTCGCAAAATGCCGGAACTTCGGACTATACTTTAAATATTGAAATGTATGTGAATGAAATGTATACTGCCCGTGTATAAAGACGAATTCGACGCATTGGTACAGGGACAGGTCCCTGTTGCAGTTCCTATCTAATTATGTGTTTCAACCCAGCTCGAAGGAAAGGAGCGGACATGGATATCAGAAGTTCATTCAATAAAAAGGTACCTGATTAATCGAAAATGAATGTATTGCATAGGTATACACAGGATCAATCATCAATCAGATAGATATAGCGATGTACGTTTTTGAGTCTGGTAACCAACATGTTATTTCATTCGCTTTTGCATTCCTGGTGACAGAGCGAAAAGGCCAGTTTCAATTTGCTTAGGCGAATTCGTTGCTATTCGTTCAAGGTATATTTGAGTACCAATGCGTCGAATTCGTCTTTATTCACGGGCAGGCTTACATTTCAATATTTAGAGTATAGTCTGAAGTTCCGGCATTTTGCGAATCAAGTTTCATCTCTCGTATACAGTCGGTATCTGTCAGACTGTTTATGCCGGGTCCTGAACTCGGAAATCTATCCATTCAAAAACTTCGGACTAAATTTATCAAATACCAAATGCAAGTCAATGCTCTGCCCAAATGCGTTCAAAGTTTGCAAAGCGTGGTAATTTTCGGATACATATTCATCCATTACTTCAAGTACATGAGTTGCTTCATCCGCGTCCGTCTCAGCCAGCCGTCCACAAACGACTACCCCGCACAACGAGCCAGCGGCAGTCCCGGTTCCGGGGCGATCCGTCCTCCTGGTACAAATACGGACACCCCGGGTCGGTCAGCACGCAGAACAGTGAGACGCGCGGAGCGTATGAAGAAGATAGAAAAACGCGCCAGTGACGTTGCCTTGTATCGGACCACCGACCTCCTGAATATCTATAAAATACCCTGACCCCCATGACCACTGAGCCAGTGTCTCCCGAAAGCAAAACGACAGTTCAGTGGCAGCCGGGTGGGGCCTACAAATTCTGATATTCACGTCATATCGAGGCGCGTAACCAAACTGTGTGGTTACGCGCGTAATACCCCAGTGACTGGGGATCAGTCACTGGGGTGACTGGGGATCAGTCACAAGTAACATTTTCGGATTTTAACATTAAGCCTATGGGCGTTGCATGGAAAGAATCGACTTCGAAGTGCCTCCGTCCCCACCTACTTTCGGAAGGTGGTTACGCCCATGGTCATATCAATAATAATTATAATTTCAGACTATTGCGATCATGGATCAACGCAAAATTTGCATACAATAGTACGACCCCACATTCCCACTAACATGCCAAATTTCTCAGTTTGACTGCAAGGTGTGCGGAGTTATTAAGCAATCGGGTGACTTCCGAACGGACAGACGGACAGGTGGCTGTCACTTCTTGTCATTCGTATGAAATAGCTATATATGTAACACGAATAACTAGGATGTGTATTAACTTCGGAAACGAATCCCAAACAGCTCGTGTTCACATATTATATTTTTGATAGCTTGCATGTGTGGTGACTTAATTGTTGAAAATGACGGTCATCAATAAGACTCCCTCATCATTGCCTGGCAGTGCCTATCGAATATACATAGAGTCGTTTGAACATTCTACCATGAAGATTTACAAAGTAGTTATTGTTATTTACCTGTTATAAATTAAAATACGAAAAATAAAGCTGGTAGATACCATACAAAATTGCGTTCCTAAGCATGCGTTATTAAGTACAAATTTATTTTCCTTCACATTTTCGCGAACCGTGCTGATGGTTCATTCGCCCCCTTCCCCTCAAACATCCGTGGCGACGCCCCTGTTTTCCACTAACTCGGCCGGGGCGTTCTGTATGGTTAATACAGCATTGCATGAGATGAACAAGTCCAGTGTATGCATACGGCAAGCTGCAGAAGCATTCAAAGAATGGTTCAGAAGCTTAGCGTTACGCAAATGGCAGCCTTCATGTAAAATACATAATCGGGCAATTTAGTTATGCTTTGGGAGGATGAACAGTACCGTTATTGGTGAGTATCAGCATACATAAATATAGGCATCAGGCACAGGCATTAGACAATAAACAAACTTAATGTGTTTCATCTCACACTGGGCTGCGACTGGTATGACCATTTTTCAAATAAAAATTTAACTTCTGCTCTGCACGTGTTTTACCTTTACCGGGCGGAGGCCGAGGGCGTGTCAAAAGACTGCATCATATCTCAGATCAGAGCCGGTCAAGATTGTTGCAAAATAATGCACTGTGAGCATGACATGCACAACTTTGTTGTTTCTGGTGCTGCGTCAACTGGTCAGCAGCTATTCCCTGACTCAAGCACCAGAGTTCCTTCCGCCCCTTTTCCGTCGATTATACGTTATCAGTTATCACCTTATTCGACTATTGTTGACCGCTGTGATTGCGCTTGTTCGCGTTGAAAGATAGTGTTGTGTATGCTGCGCTACCTTTACTGGACGGATAGTGTGTCAAAAGGCCGCTGCACATCTCGGGTCAGAGCCGGTTAAGATTATTGCAAGACATGGCAGCGTAGGCATGACAAATGCAGTCAGAATATTGCACACGGTGACTGGGACGACGGCCGGCGAAAACCCGGCCGGTCGGTCCCAGCGGCGGACGGAGGCGGAGCGGCGGAGTGTCGGGGGCAGCGGCGGCGGAGTGTCGTGTTTTGGCAGCCGGTCAGAACTCGTCGTCATTTCGGCAGATTGCCAGGGACATTAATGTTGCGACAGCCAGTTAAAGATCTCCAGAAAAGCGTCGATCGCATCTGCACGGGACTTACTGCTGAGTCTATATTTGGGGCCGGTGTCTAGATTTGGTGCCGGAGTCTAGATTTGGGGCCGGAATGCGTCCAATAGGTGGCGAGCAGATTTAATGATATAAACATGGTAAGGTTTGCGCTTCCGCTTAAAGGGATATTGCCACCTCGCGGGCCAATGTGGAGTTTTTGGTGTGTATCGGTAGATTAAGCGTGTCCTATTTCACCTGCAAAATTTGGTTCCCGAAACTTCCCCCATTAGATTAAGAAATACATTCGCACCGCTCATGATTGGCACACATTCGTAAAATTGGAGTCGCCTCATCACTATTTAGAATCACTTCTTTGCGGAGTCGCGGACTTTCTTTTGATATTGCAAACTCAACATCACCATTCCGTCAGTGCACTTTAAAACTAAAAAGCGCATGCAGCTAATTACATTTTCAACAACCTTAGCCTCTTTTATAATACAACATCAAGAATGGCTATGGCTCGACTTTGGAGCCGTAGGAGATTTGTGACCAATATCTTATAACACAGACAGACTTTTCAAGGTCAAGTCTCCGCGAATTCGTACGCTTCGGCTTTGGGCGGGCTGCTATTTGTGGCGGGCAAACTGGATGAGAGCGGCCATCATGAATCTAGTACTGAGCAAAGCTGGGACTAACATTTTGGAGTCAGAAAAAATGACGATACACTGCTTTAGGTGCTGCAGGAGCAAGTTTGAGCTTGAGCATACATGATTGTTGATCCCCACCATTCATTTAAGTTACTGTTTAGAAATCCTCCGGAGGTGGCAATACATATACCTACCTTTAACCCTATTAGCGGCAGGCTCCTGGCTACCCCTATTAGTGGCGGGGGGGGCGGATTCCGCCCCCCCCCCCGAGATCTCGAGATCTACCCGTCCGATTTTCACAAAATAAAACGACGTTTGATTCCCCTCAACACGATCTACATTTCTGAAAAATTACAAAATCGAAATGTTTCATAAGGGGTCAACAGAGATATAACCAATATTAGAGATATTTGTGATCCAACACAGCTGTCATGTTTATCAACCGATTTGAATGCAACTAATGGGGATCGATATAGATTGAATTGGGGATTGATATATTACGGCAACTTTTTAAAATTAGAAAATCATATGCGTTTTCAGGTCACTAAATTTGGGGGTAAAATAAATGCCATATAAATCCGTCTTTTTTCTTCTTTTTGTCGATAAATGAAATGGTGCGCTATTGTGACATCAGATACAACAGTTATAAATAATATTTGCATCCATAGGCGGTGCCAGGTTAGCGAAAAAGGGAGGCAAAAATGTATAAAAAATAATTTACTGTGAACCTCCCCTTTTCAAGTCCCTGAAACCACCTCTGCCGTGCAATATTTATTATAGTTCACTAAAATCAACTTATTTGCACTTGTTTCAATCACCGTAAACCCATGCACCTCCTGTATACTTCAGGGCCAGGCAGTGAGTAACCGGGCCCTGGAGCCGTCTGTTTAGGTAAGGAACTCATAATTTTGACTCTATATGCGGAATTCAATTGTGGGAAAAGTCCCAAAATTGCATGGGTCTGCTCTTAGCCGTTCTGGAGATATCTGCGAAAAACCTGAGGGGTGGGCAGAGTCTGCCCCCCCCCCCCCCTGCCACTAATAGGGTTAATGGTTGCAACAAAGAAAGAGCAGACAACTCTATGAATGTTGAAGGATGTTATGATTGCACCATTGATTTATCGTTGTCACGCAATGTGATAATGTAATTGCAATGGCGTGGCATCAATAGGTATGATGTTATGCCAGTAAACATTCCTTGCAATGGTAGTTTCTTCATTAATGCTTTCTCGTTTACCAGGCTTCAGAATATTTGGCCTAAAAGACAACATTCGTTGAATAACAGTGCAAATTAAAAAATATGTGCAAGGGAGTTAACCCAAGATGGTCTTATGGTTTTGCAATGCAATTACAGACGATTAGCGAATTGTTAGGAGATGCATACATGTGTACAGATTAGCAGTAATATGTCCACGCTTAGCCTGATCCACAAGGTACTGCGGCAGGGTGAGGCTGACTCACTGGCAAGCTTGTTTGTCTGGTGCCGTGACGCGTGAGAGGACCACCCGGCAGGACAGACTCCTGCGTCTCCCCAGACCGAGAACCGAGGCTGGGGCCTGGGCGACGACGCTTTGCTTACCATGCGCCAGCCTTGTACACCGCGCTGCCTGCCGGTGCTACCGAAATGTCTCGTCCATGCTTTGACCGTGCTGTGAAGGCTCACTTGATGGCCGCTGGTGCGTTAGTACGTCGGTGAATGTGTTTTGTGTGTAATGGTTTTATCTGCATGCTTTCCTTCCCTTGCTCATGACTCGGGGCAGTAATAGCCTCGATTTACTGTGGATTGCCTTATGATCGTAATACATACATACATTGTTAGCGATACTCTCTACAATCGTGCATTTGTAATTTACGTTGCGCAAAGGCAAAGGATTTTTGTTTTGTATATGCTGCACGATGATTCACTTAAAGGGAAATAATGACCTTTTGATTTTGTTAGCAACAATTTCTTAGGCTCCCGTTATATTTTTAAAATTATTTTATTTAAATTTAAGAATTAAATAAAATTATTCCCAAATTCAAAGTTGTAAGTTTGGAAGAAATACAAAACAAGTACCTTGTGTACATCATGAAGGTCATTGACAAATTCGTCCTTCCCTACCATTGTTAACATCGAGTGCGGCATTTGTGGAGCCTCTGTGACATTTCCGATCAAACTGAGCGCTGCTCGGACACCCGCTAGTAGCGCTTTCGTTCTCCATGGCAACCAGGCGTCAGCCAATCAAAAGCCAGAAAGGGAATACGTTCTGGCTTTTCATTGGCTCACGCCTGGTTGCCATGGAGAACGAAAGCGCTACTAGCGTGCGTTCGAGCAGCGCTCTGATCCGTGAAGCAATCCGTGAAGCATCCGTGATGCATGACTGACTATCAGTATAAGTCATGAATAACAACAACATGCAAACTATACCAACTCGAATAAAATAAGAGCGGAATGAATTGAACCCCAGGCAAGCTAGTATTCGCAAAGCACTCGGCACTGCGCCACAATGGCAAAAGGTGAGGAAAATGCATATTGGATACAATATTATTACGTCACAAGTTTCTGAAGTGTCAACTACTATGAAATACAGTGATAAAATACCTTTAATAATGATTAACAAGAAAATTCAAACTTAAAAACAATCATTTGAATAAGTCTTTAATTAGCTTTCAACTCGAAATCAGATACATTTTGCAATGCTACACAAGAATGGCACCAATGACGTCATAAACAAAGCCTGCTACGGGACTTGGGTATACTAATCAGGAACAACTCGCCAAGTGCGCCGAGATGGTTAAGTGCGCCGAGAAGCATGACAATGACTTTGTAAACAAATCGCCGACGCTAAATAGGTCGCCGTCGATGTGCATCGATGAGCTTCTGATTTAATTGCCAGTTTTGTGTTATTGTTCGTTAGTTTTTTGGGGGAAAATTATTATTTTTCATGATAAAATAAAGCATAGTGTTATATACAGCCACAGACAAACTATACACAACTCCTAATGTTGAAAACAAATGAATCGAATTGCAAAAATTGAGGGTCGCAACCACTAACTATGCCGCGTTGATGTGCATCGATGAGCTTCCGATTTTATTGCCACTTTTTCCAATCGCTGTTAGTTTTAGAAGATCGCCGGGCATATAATCACAACAAGCAGAACGCACAATATATTTTCCACTCCATTGCGTAAAAAAATAATACGGGAAAAGCCCGCAGTTTGATGAGGACCAAAAGTACTTGACAAAAGGTCAGAAATAGTGCAAGTACCGGTCGTTAAAAGTGTGGAACGCTTATCAACTTTAACTTGAAATATCTTTCGGTAGGAAAGTTTTCATGCAAAATGTGATGAATTTACAATATATTTTGATCTCGTCTGGCGATTTCAAGTGCTAACTCCATTTTAGTGGAAAAAGGTCATTATTTCCCTTTAATACGTGACTGAATAGTGTGCAGCTGGAGTAACCCGAATCTGGTGTGTGTTTTCACCACACATTCAGGTCCGGCAGTTACAGTATGCTCCGGTATACGTTTTCATTATCCATTGTACGACACGACCTATGACTTATTAATCGCTACCTCGTAATAGCAACTTCGTGAATGCAATATGTATGCGCAATAGTTGCATGCAAGTGATTGTCTGCATCCTAGTTGTACCTTACTTTCCCTGAATTCATGACACTGTCCACGGGAAAAGTGTAAGTTGGTATAAGTAATAATAGGAAGTAAGCAACTTGGTATAAGTAAGGTGTAAGTAAGCATGGTGTATGAATGTTGCAACACACACAAGCCCAACTATTTTACCGTGTTTCGACTCGAGTCTTGGAAAAGCTGTTAGCATATGTTGCGGATATGTCTCATGAAGTGAAAATAAATACAATAATTAAATAAGTAGACATATGCTGACCGCAAATCCTAATAGGAGCGGTGGGCGCTAAGTCAATGTCACCCATACATAGACAAATCTGCTTTAAAACATCTACTAGTTTTGAAGTATGCATAAAGTGTTATTATTATCATTATTTCGTTGTCACTACCAACCGCAGGGGAGTGGGCGTTACGGTAGGAATTATAAACAAACGAAACACTCATTCTACACTCATACACGTAGTACATGTCATACATTACGTACACAGTACACTCGTACACGATTCGAATCACACGTTTACATATTAACAATATTTACATCGAACACAGGTACTGCTACACTCGCAACTTGCCAGTCTCTGCTTTCTCTTTAATGTAATTTATAAATTCGGTCATAAATTCGGTCATAAAGTGTGTCATAATGGGCTAAGCTGGTCATTGAATTATGTAAAGCATTTGGTTCGGTGCATCTCGTTGTGTAGCCGCGTCAGCTGCGAGACATAAAGTTGCCGTATACACTCAGTGGCGCACACAAGGGGGGACATACGGGCCCGTGCCCCCCCCCCCCCTTACGAAATGCGGGGCCCCTCTGAGGCGGCCCCGTGGGGCCCCTGTTTGGTTGTAATTTTTGTTTGGCACATTTTGTGGGAATAAAAAAAATGGGGGTCAAAAGCTCAAAATTTCGCAAATCCGATATAGCCATTATGAAGTCCTGTTTGGCACACGGGCCCGTGCCCCTTACGAAATGCGGGGCCACTATGAGGCGGCCAGGTGGAGTCCCTGTCCGGTTGTATTTTTTAATAAAAAGAACAAAAATCCGGATGTATTTTTTACAAATCAAAAGTGAAAGTTGTTTTCATATGAAGGGACCCACCGCGAAAATATAGAAAGCGAAGTTATCGCGAAAATGTGTAACGGGTCGAAGCTATAAGGAAAAAAGATCAATATATAAAATAAGACACGAAGGCCTCATACCAAAGGCGCACACAAGGGAGACACACTGGCCCAAACCCAGTGGCGGCCGAAGGTATTTTCGGATGGGGGCAAGGAAACCTAGGGGGCCCCGGCCAAAGCCCCCCCCCCACAAAAAAAAACATGGCACGAAATGGTATCTCCTCGGATTTAGGTCACTATATTTTGCAGGTTCTCTAAATGGTCGCAAAAAACGACGGACAGGCCTATGTTGAAGTCTCAGGCGTTCCGAGGGCCCCCTCAGGCCTACCGAAGGCCCCCTCAGGCCAACTGAGGGCCTTCTGTCGGCCCCTCAGGCTGGCTGGAGGCACCTCGGGGCCCTCGGGTCATTTTTTTCGGCCAAAAAGGGGCAAAATTGAACTAACTTCTTGGAGAGCCCCCTCTTACAAATGTGAAAAGGGGGGGGGGGGGGCAAAACCATATGTTTGCCCCCAAACTTCTTGAGTGTGGGGGAGGAGCTGTTCCCCTTGCCCCTCCCCTTCCCTCTTCCGCCGCCCATGCCCATCCCTCTCACTTATAAAATGAGTCCCGGAGCCCCTCTAAGGTGGGGCCCCTGTCCGGTTGTATTTTTTTTTATCAGAACAAAAAATGGGATGTATTTTTCACAAATGAAAAGTGAGTGTATTTTCTATTTTCATCTTAGCACACCACGACTGTCCGCGGCCCGTGACGTAATGCGCCAATGTGCAGCCGTGAATCCATTCAAGGGTGTGTACTCGGTATCTAGAAAAAAAATTTCCTTTGGATATTCTCCGATAGATAATTATCGCCGATGATTTTCCTTTCGCGCGTTCGCCATATGCCGTCATATGCCGAAATGGAAAATTATCCCCGACAGAGTAGATATCTACTCTGTCGGGGATAATTTTCTATTGGAAATTATCGCTCCGTGCAGAGCGTTCGGTATCTGCAAGGATCCATCATTGTGTTTTGCGTGCGCTGCAAAACACGTAGGTATTTAACTCAACTCAGCCGTGAAATTGGTATAGTCAACCTTAAAAGCAACAGGAATTACTTTGAGAACACAGCATGTGCAAAAACTCACGTTAATTTCGCGCACGGCCGGGGGTCTGCGCCAACCACGAACGGCTGGGGGGGGTGATTTCAGCCCCCCTAAGATATCGAAAACCACGCAACACAGCGACAAGCAGAAAACTGCGTTAGATAGCTCGAGACAAGCTCTATCGCAAGTATATCGGTCTTTTTTATGTCGGGTCAATATTGAGGTCACCAGAGGTCATTAAAGGTCAGATTTTCCAGTTTTACGACTTCGCTCCAGAAAACCCCATATATCTGAAGAACTATGCTAGCTAAGAACAAACAAACGGAAAAAGCAATGGAAAGCTCTTGAAAAATGCAAGTGCCAAAGTTTCCTCAAATATGATCTAAGGTCAATCATTTAGGCTCTAGAGGTCACCAAAGATCAAAAAGGCTATTCTTTGGCAAAGCTGTTTTTCGCAAATAACATTTTACCTAATACAGATAGAGAAATACTTTTGACGCCATCGTGTTTGCCTCGTCAAGACGCTTCGAATTATTTTTTGTTGTTGACCAGGTTAGAACAATATATAAATTTGACCTCAGGTCAAGGTCAAGTGGTGACCCAAGTAGGTCATGTTGCATATTGGGAGACGTGTCTCGATGAGACAAACACATAAGTACCGGTTTCAAATCTATCTTCATTCTTTCGGGAGTTATTGACAAAAAAGTGTTGGTGACCTCGGATGACCTCGGCTGACCCTGTAGGGGTCACTGAACACAAATTGCACATGGTTCATCATGAATGGCCTATGATAACATGATCCAGAAGGTATTGGACTGCTATCATGCGTATCCTCGAAAAAGGAAGCATTTGAATATTGCCCCATTGACTTATAATGGGGAGGTCACGAAATTGACCCGACCTTAGATCACCGATATAAAAAAATCCGGGATTTATTAATTATAGGTACATGCCTATGTTTTGTTATGAAGTTCTGTAAGTTTTAAACCGATCGGCTAAACACTGTGGCTGTGGTATGCCAGCAAACGTTTTGTAGGTGGGGTCACGTGACCTGGCCTGGTGAACTGACCTGAGATGATCCGAGGTAAAACAATTCAGATTATGTGAGTAATTGATGCCCAAACAGCTGTGCCAAATTTGGCGGCGCTGCGCACCGCCGTTGTTCCGCTATTCATGAAAAACCGGAGGGGGCGGAAATCAACCCGAAAAGGCCGTGCGCGTGATAAAAGACAACAAATGGCCGCCGGTGAACGCAGCGTCAGTCAGCTGACTACGACGAAGGGATAATATCCAAGCGACCCTGCTCCTGACATTCTCCACGATTCTCGCCCGCGACGGAAAATTAACGGGGATGATTTTTCATTTTCCAGATACCGAACGTGATCCTGGAATTTTTCCCATGATCCCGGAGAACTATCCAACACTTTCCAGATACCGAACGCACGGCAAATATCTATACAAAGCTGTATTTTAGGAAACATGGGCCTGTTCGGTAGCAGAGCTTCACAAACATTGTGAAGCTGTCAAACACACTGTCTAGCAACGTAGGACGGTGGTTTTAACAGCGCAATGTGGCGGGGTTTTTGAAGCTCTATCATGATCAATGTCATTCACTGCTTACGTAAGGCATGCATAATCGCTAGAGCCCTTCATGGAATGGGAATCACCATGGAACCCATGGAACGGGATGGAAATGAATGGGAATGGGGCCATTTTTGGAAATGTAACGGGTTGGAACGGGTTTGGGACAGATCATATGATTTTTTAGCACCACAAACAGTGAAATATGTTGAAACGGGTGGGGATGGGAGCTCCATCGATTATGAATTCGGATTGGAACGGGTTTGGGTCTGGCTGAGTGGGCTGGAACGGGATAGGGGCTGAAAAAGTGTCCCATGAAGGGCTTTAATAATCGCTGCCTCCTACGCTGAAGTTCGGATATAGGAACATCACCCTACTGGCTTTCTTTCTATTGCGCTGCCGACTACCCCTCAATATCGCATAATATGTACAAGGGTCCTTATTGGGTCCGCAATGGTGGGGCCCCCTCGTTGTCTGACGGGTCCTCCTTGAGGTCGTGCCCCCCCCCCCCCCCCTACGAAAATCATGTGTGCGCGCCTGTATACATGCAATACAGTTCGTATACAGTTAAAAGGTTCTACAGGGCCTTCAAATGCCGCTAAAAAAACTTGACTCAGCCACAGAGTTCTTAAGGAAAAGCCAGCATTCCATCAGGGTGACCACTTACCAGGAAGTCGCCATACCGACGATGCACGACAACGGTTCGTACACCTTTGACATGAGCCACGGATGACAGTGCTCTATATGGTGATGACAAGGCAAGATATTCATTTAGTGACGATCTGTTTGATAATGATTCACTTCAGGAACAAAACAGAATGAAAACTGCGAAGCATTACTCCTTTATCAAATGTCATTCAGTATGTCACGCTTTCATTTGCTATCACATTCACGAGCATCATAGTGTCAATCTGGCATTGATTGCGAGTTTCTGCAGCGTCTCATGTGCATGCTGAATAGCCGTATCATGCATTGCATTGTGCCACGGTGATAGCATCGGTTACCTTATCAGAGGAGCTGTAGAATTTCGTGTTACATCAGTAGGTACAAAAGATGCTGCCGAGCAAATGCCTTTAAAGCAAAGCAGTTGGCTTCATCATTGTATTTCGTCTTTGTAAATGCATGCATTGTTGTTGCTTCAATAAAAAACTGTTCCTATCGCTACCATATAATTGCCTCATCACTACCTTTGTATCGCTGAAGAAAAAAAAACTGATTGACCTTACGAAAAATATTAGTAAGATGGAAATGGGATAATTTTAACCTAAATACGGCACAGTGAATTAGAACCAACTATACCAGAGCAGCGTGGATGTGTCAGCCATCCAGCCAGCCCCAGCCCACGGTGGGGTCTCAGGCAGTGTAATAATATAACGTGTACCGCCGGCGCCAGAGCCGAGCAGTGCAGCGGGGCGAGGCCAGCGGAGCCAGTATTTTACCGTGACAGTCGCGCCGCCCAACGCACCAATTCGACGGCCGAGCTGCAGTCTTGCAACGACGATATTGCAATTATGGGCGAGGGTGCGTTTTGCGTGGCATGTGCTGATATCCACACCTTTACCGCAAGGCTTACATGTAATTATTTATAGGCTTTATTTCTTTATTCAGATAAATGTTAAACCGGTAAATAGATGCACTCAGAGGTGATGTCATTAACTCAACCACCAGCGATCTCGTATTCAGCCGCGTTGTTTACACTAATAATCCGTTAAAAGCAAAATGTTAAATGTCATGTGTACACTCTATCTTATTTCTTACCGATTTATACCATATGTGTCAGCAGAATGGATGTCAGCGCCCAGCAGTACACCTTGCTGGTCAAAAGACTTGCCAAAGAACACGTCAGAAGAAACATGGCAGTGGCATTGAAGGAACAAGGTGACTCAGCAAAATGTCGACAATGAACAGGAACAATGCATAGTAAAATCCAGCCAGCGGACTGAAGACAAATGAGTGGTTGTTCGTGCAGCGAGTAGCGAAACGTTGAAGTATACGATGCCTAAACACTGCGTAGTGTCAGTATACCAACGCCATCTACTGTTGGATATGAAGGATGGTGCACTTAGCGGGCGGACAGAGCTCAACAAATGTCAACAAATTTACTCACAAATCAACAAATCTTAACAACTCAACAAATTTACCATCAGTAAGCAGAATGTTGGAATGTATAAAATCACATGTCGATACTGAAATAAATCAGCAACCTGTGAAAAACCGAAACATAAGATTGCTGTCTATGAAACCACTGCATAATAATTCGGCAAGGTCGTTTACTTTAAGAAGGCATGGCCGAACCCTCCCCTTGCCTCGGATAGGAGAGCCGAGACAAACGAGCTGCATAAGTGTTCCGTGCGTCGGTATGGTAATACCATCGGCTTAGGTACAGTTTGCGATGCATGCAACTGACATGTCAGACGGCTCTAATCCAGCGGGAGGGGGGGGGGGTCATTCTAACAGGACAGCAGCTGGAGACGGCTCTAATCCAGCTGTAGGGGGAGGGGGACTCATTCTAACAGGACAGCAGCTGGAGACGGCTCCAATCCAGCGGGAGGGGGGACTCATTCTAACTGGAGACGGCTCTAATCCAGCGGGGGAGGGGGCTCATTCTAACTGGAGACGGGTCTATCTAATCCAGCGGGAGGTGGGGGAGACTCATTCTAACTGGAGACGGCTCTAATCCAGCGGGAGGGGGGGGGGGGGCTCATTCTAACAGGACAGCAGCTGGAGTCAGTACGGGGAATGAATGATTGAGGAGCCAGCGCCGAGTAGAATCCACCAGCCAATGTGGTGGCAATGAGACACAACTTCCCGACAGCTGACCCTGACGTGTGACTGACTTCCCGACAGCTGACAACTTCCCGACAGCTGACAACTTCTCGACAGCTGACAACTTCCCGACAGCTGACAACTTCCCGACAGCTGACAACTTCCCGACAGCTGACGACTTCCCGACAGCTGACAACTTCCCGACAGCTGACAACTTCCCGACAGCTGACAACTTCCCGACAGCTGACAACTTCCCGACAGCTGACAACTTCCCGACAGCTGACAACTTCCCGACGACTGACGACTTCCCGACAGCTGACAACTTCCCGACAGCTGACAACTTCCCGACAGCTGACAACTTCCCGACAGCTGACAACTTCCCGACAGCTGACAACTTCCCGACAGCTGACAACTTCCCGACAGCTGACAACTTCCCGACAGCTGACAACTTCCCGACAGCTGACAACTTCCCGACAGCTGACGACTTCCCGACAGCTGACAACTTCCCGACAGCTGACAACTTCCCGACAGCTGACAACTTCCCGACAGCTGACAACTTCCCGACAGCTGACAACTTCCCGACAGCTGACAACTTCCCGCCAGCTGACAACTTCCCGACAGCTGACCCTGACGTGTGACTGACTTCTCGACAGCTGACAACTTCCCGACAGCTGACAACTTCCCGACAGCTGACCCTGACGTGTGACTGACTTCCCGAAAGCTGACAATTTCTCGACAGCTGACAACTTCCCGACAGCTGACAACTTCCCGACAGCTGACAACTTCCCGACAGCTGACAACTTCCCGACAGCTGACAACTTCCCGACAGCTGACAACTTCCCGACAGCTGACAACTTCCCGACAGCTGACAACTTCCCGACAGCTGACAACTTCCCGACAGCTGACAACTTCCCGACAGCTGACAACTTCCCGACAGCTGACCCTGACGTGTGACTGACTTCCCGACAGCTGACAACTTCCCGACAGCTGACAACTTCCCGACAGCTGACAACTTCCCGACAGCTGACGACTTCCCGACAGCTGACAACTTCCCGACAGCTGACCCTGACGTGTGACTGACCAGAACCATGATGGCTGTGAATGTGGAGTGTGGAAGACAGGGTACGCCGAGACATTGTGTTGGTTATTGTTCAGAACTCCCAAAGCAGCGCCCCTCTCAGTATACAGAGGAAGTTTGGAGTGTCGTGAGAGCAGTGGTTTGAACGCAGCTCCGTACCATTCCCAGCCAACTGGATGGACCGAGCCAGACGGAGCACGGATTTGCCTAGATAGAAGTATTTGAGTTTTTAAACACAACCATCACACGTTTACAGAGGTGTAAACGGTGTCAGAACTATTCTGCATCGTGACTCTCATTCAGCGGCCAAGTCGCAAGACGTGTCGCATGAAGTGAGCTGGGTTCGAACCGGCCGAGTAGTGCGGGTTCTCTCAGCTAGAAATCAGTAGTTAAAGGTCACCTTGAATATTGTCTTGAAATTTGGCTATACGGGGTATTTCGAGCTGAAAAAAACGAATATGGCATTTGTTTGGACGATAGATGGATATCCATCGAAAAATGGGCATGTTTCTCTTTTCTCATTCCTGCCCATAAAAAACTGCATGACAATTATGACATCATGCATATGGTAGCTTGGATATGGATACTATTGCACACAATAACGACGGACTTTAGGCATATATATATATATATATATATATATATATATATATATATATATATATATATATATATATATATATATATTATATACACAGCCTGCTTGTAACGTAAACAACCGTTGTGAGGACCCGAAACAAGTTTCGTGCCCCGATCGGGGCACGAAACAGCGTCTTCTAAAAGGGGCCCACTAATCCTGTGTCGAAATTGCTTAGCGTAGCGAGGTAATTATTTCACCACAACCCGTTTTTCGATCTGCTCTACAAATCTGCTATCTCAGTTCAAAACACCATGCTAAAAGTGAACTATTCCCTTTAATACCACGAGGTGAATCATCCTTGGCACGGAAACTGAGACAAGCCGTAAATAACCGACTAAAGGCACGCGTGTAAACGTTCAATAACCTTTCTCCGATGTGAGACACGCTGATTCAAGGTTTAATGACATGCTCCTTTTTAACCTTTGAGTTGAATAAATCCGCAGATCTGCCATACCAGTGCTATAAGTTTCACACTGTTGAAGGAAATATTTATAATTGTTTGCGTTTCGTATGCATAAAAGCATAAACAACTTTCGCATTCTTTGTGTGAAGAATACCTAGCCTAATAATGTTTTGTTTTGTCTCTCCAAGCATATGTTTGCATTATGTCCTTACGTCGCAATATATTTATTGTACGAGCAATTTAACTCCTACGATTGAAGCATCGATTTGTATTGCTTCTACCGAGAGGTTTAAATGAACAAATATTTTCTAAGGCGGTGTTCTCTAATGTTATCGAAAGAATCAAGATAAAAAAAATACAGCGCATGAACATTTGTAGTCATGCTAAAAAGCACCTTGGCGGGCGTCGGCAGATGGTGAGAGGCGGTGACCTTTCCTTATCTCTGACCCATGGCGTTCCTCAAGGTTCCTTAACGGGCCCGGTCCTCTTCAGCATTTTCACAAACGACCTTGCATCCTCCCTGCCTCACGGACGCTTAGTATGCTATGCCGACGACACCTTATTGGAGTCCTCTCCTCCAGACAGGGGCCAATCTAGCCGTGTTTTTTTTTTTTGGGGGGGGGGCAAATCCAGTGGCGTATTTCCAAAAAGTTGTTGAGCGGGGGGGGGGGGTAGCCAGGGGCGTCGCCGATTTTTTTTAGTGGCGGGTCGGCTGAAATGACGAAAAAACGTACCCCATTTTTATGCATGTATTTAAGCCTTTGCAATATTTTTAATGTGGTTTTCATGTCATAGTAGGTACTTGCTATTTAGCGCCGCGAAGCGTCGCGAAATTTACAGATTTGCCTGATAAAACCCAGAAATATCGGCCTTGTAGAGGATAAGAAGCTAAAAATGCTATTCATTCAATTCACCGTTACAACGAACCGAATACGATGACGATGGCTTCGATATGATGATGGCCACCGATGTGACGCCGCGAAGTGGCGTGCAAATTTACATTTTAGGTCGTGGAAAACGAATTTTTATATTGGAACCAGACCGTGAGTGCTTGGCCAAGCCTCAGGTAACCCTTTTTCCTGGTTGCACAATGCACATCTCGGTATGATGCAAAAATATGTAACTTAAGGTACTTTTTCATATACTCGGATAGTAAATCACGATGACCGGTGGCAGTCAGCGCTCAATAGTACATATGATAATAACTGTAGCTATACATATGTACCAAACTGTAACAAACAACTGGCAACAGTGCAAATGGTTTACAAGCAGCAAGAGCCATAACGACTTTTCCGCGCATAAATGGTCCCTGTGGATCTGGAGGAGCCTGGGGCGTGATGGCTCGGATCGAGATGGCTTGGGGAGATGGTCCTGGCCTGGACCCACTATTAGCTCTTCGGTCCAGCAAGTTGGGCACCGCTGGGCAGCTTCCGGGAGCCGATGTCCACGTCTTTGCGTTCGCGTCGCCTTTTTCCGGAACTCGGCAGACTAGCTAAACATGTAGCCCGCTTTAATATCTTATGAAGGGAGTGGGTCCTGTAGTCAATTAGGTACCGCCAAGGAGAGCCTCTGCCAGACACTTAATTAATTCATTTTCCCATTTTCCAAATTTGTATAAGAAATTGCGAATGTTGTGTCATGCCGCGAAGCGGCGAGAAATTTCAATTTTTTTAACTGTGGATAGCTGGATTTTGACTGCTGCCAAGGCAATTTTTACAACTGTACGTCTGACCGTTTGGGGGGGGGGCAAATCATAGTTTCAGGACCTTTGGGGGGGGGGCATGTCCCCTTGCCCTCCCCTGGATCTGCCCCTGCTTGCAGACCAGCTCAGCTCTCTGAAATCAAGCTTATTACACACTGTATCCATCTAAAGTATAGTGGTGTCCTATTTTCGCTTCCTTACACGCGTCTACGTATAATGCTGCAAATGCGCATTGACCGTGTTTTCCCGTAGATTCCTAAATTGTTGTGTGGAAGGGAAAAATATCAGGAAAGTCATCCACGATGCTGCGTAGATGCGGAAAGGCGACGCAAGGCAAAGGAAACAACAGGCAACGGCCGATTTTTAGCAAAGGTCAGTGCGGGAAAATTGATAGTACATGTACAATTTATGTTTGAAGTCAGAATCCAACCCAATATAATGTCGTCTTGTAACGCAATGTAATGTACGGTCTGCTGGAGAAGGCTCGTGGCTGATTGTCTGCTGGAGAAGGCTCGTGACTGTAATGTACGGTCTGCTGGAGAAGGCTCGTGGCTGTAATGTACGGTCTGCTGGAGAAGGCTAGTGCACGCTGATTTCTTACTTGTTTCTATGTTTACTTTTTAATGACCACAACGGTTAGACTATTTTTCACTATTTTCCCAACACTGCTCAGAATAACGTTGACTGAAATAAACTGTATACGCCTATTCTGTAGGTGAGGGTCGACATATTTGAGAGATATTATATGTATCATCCAGGAAGGCGACAGTGCTCGCGTTGACGTTTCCCAGGCAATTTAGAACTCCTATGACACCCCGAAAGGCTGACGTTGCATTCCCGCAATTCTGACGGTTTCGCTTCCCCGTATTCGCCGGCGTCACCGCGGTACCGCCGTGACCGGCTTGGTGGCCCCGCCGCAGAGCGGCGCACTGCTTCGTACACGTCACAGAGCTGGCAGCTGACCCTGCCGGGTGGCTAGCGCTGCTGCCGCGCCGGCCGGCGTCGTCAGTCAGTCGTGCTCAGCCTCTGCCCCGGGTCGGTCACACCGGAGAGAGCTCCTCGCCGTCAGTCAGCCCGCTGAACAGCAGCAGGAGCACTCCTCTGAGTAACCGGACAGCCAGTCAGTCAGTCAGTCAGTCAGCCAGACAGTCAGACAGTCAGCCGGACGGTCGGACAGACAGTTACTGCAGAGATGATCACGGTAAGCGCGAGTCACTGAACGGTGCGGCCACCAGAGGGTAACACTGAACGGTGCGGCCACCAGAGGGTAACACTGAACGGTGCGGCCACCAGAGGGTAACACTGAACTGAACGGTGCGGCCACCAGAGGGTAACACTGAACGGTGCGGCCACCAGAGGGTAACACTGAACTGAACGGTGCGGCCACCAGAGGGTAACACTGAACGGTGCGGCCACCAGAGGGTAACACTGAACGGTGCGGTCACCAGAGGGTAACACTGAACGGTGCGGCCACCAGAGGGTAACACTGAACTGAACGGTGCGGCCACCAGAGGGTAACACTGAACGGTGCGGCCACCAGAGGGTAACACTGAACTGAACGGTGCGGCCACCAGAGGGTAACACTGAACTGAACGGTGCGGCCACCAGAGGGTAACACTGAACGGTGCGGCCACCAGAGGGTAACACTGAACTGAACGGTGCGGCCACCAGAGGGTAACACTGAACGGTGCGGTCACCAGAGGGTAACACTGAACGGTGCGGCCACCAGAGGGTAACACTGAACGGTGCGGCCACCAGAGGGTAACACTGAACGGTGCGGCCACCAGAGGGTAACACTGAACTGAACGGTGCGGCCACCAGAGGGTAACACTGAACTGAACGGTGCGGCCACCAGAGGGTAACACTGAACGGTGCGGCCACCAGAGGGTAACACTGAACTGAACGGTGCGGCCACCAGAGGGTAACACTGAACGGTGCGGTCACCAGAGGGTAACACTGAACGGTGCGGCCACCAGAGGGTAACACTGAACGGTGCGGCCACCAGAGGGTAACACTGAACGGTGCGGCCACCAGAGGGTAACACTGAACGGTGCGGCCACCAGAGGGTAACACTGAACTGAACGGTGCGGCCACCAGAGGGTAACACTGAACGGTGCGGCCACCAGAGGGTAACACTGAACTGAACGGTGCGGTCACCAGAGGGTAACACTGAACTGAACGGTGCGGCCACCAGAGGGTAACACTGAACGGTGCGGCCACCAGAGGGTAACACTGAACGGTGCGGCCACCAGAGGGTAACACTGAACTGAACGGTGCGGCCACCAGAGGGTAACACTGAACGGTGCGGCCACCAGAGGGTAACACTGAACGGTGCGGCCACCAGAGGGTAACACTGAACTGAACGGTGCGGCCACCAGAGGGTAACACTGAACGGTGCGGCCACCAGAGGGTAACACTGAACTGAACGGTGCGGCCACCAGAGGGTAACACTGAACGGTGCGGCCACCAGAGGGTAACACTGAACGGTGCGGCCACCAGAGGGTAACACTGAACTGAACGGTGCGGCCACCAGAGGGTAACACTGAACGGTGCGGCCACCAGAGGGTAACACTGAACGGTGCGGCCACCAGAGGGTAACACTGAACTGAACGGTGCGGCCACCAGAGGGTAACACTGAACGGTGCGGCCACCAGAGGGTAACACTGAACGGTGCGGCCACCAGAGGGTAACACTGAACGGTGCGGCCACCAGAGGGTAACACTGAACGGTGCGGCCACCAGAGGGTAACACTGAACTGAACGGTGCGGCCACCAGAGGGTAACACTGAACGGTGCGGCCACCAGAGGGTAACACTGAACTGAACGGTGCGGCCACCAGAGGGTAACACTGAACGGTGCGGCCACCAGAGGGTAACACTGAACGGTGCGGCCACCAGAGGGTAACACTGAACTGAACGGTGCGGCCACCAGAGGGTAACACTGAACGGTGCGGCCACCAGAGGGTAACACTGAACTGAACGGTGCGGCCACCAGAGGGTAACACTGAACGGTGCGGCCACCAGAGGGTAACACTGAACGGTGCGGCCACCAGAGGGTAACACTGAACTGAACGGTGCGGCCACCAGAGGGTAACACTGAACGGTGCGGCCACCAGAGGGTAACACTGAACTGAACGGTGCGGTCACCAGAGGGTAACACTGAACGGTGCGGTCACCAGAGGGTAACACTGAACGGTGCGGCCACCAGAGGGTAACACTGAACGGTGCGGCCACCAGAGGGTAACACTGAACTGAACGGTGCGGCCACCAGAGGGTAACACTGAACGGTGCGGCCACCAGAGGGTAACACTGAACTGAACGGTGCGGCCACCAGAGGGTAACACTGAACGGTGCGGCCACCAGAGGGTAACACTGAACGGTGCGGCCACCAGAGGGTAACACTGAACGGTGCGGCCACCAGAGGGTAACACTGAACGGTGCGGCCACCAGAGGGTAACACTGAACTGAACGGTGCGGCCACCAGAGGGTAACACTGAACGGTGCCGTGTGTTAGTACACAACTAGTCGTTAGTGTCAGTCACCATATAGGAGCCCAGATTGGCCATTCAGAAAGTTCGGTCGCGATCTAACGCAATATAAGCCGCAATATAAGATGAACTATAGGTACTGCAGCCTCATCAGTAGCTCACCCTCTTATCCTTAATGATCTGATCCTCTTAATGATCAGCTCGTGTAACTCACATTGATTCGCTTAACGTAACGCATGAACTGGCGCCGATAACTTCACTACTATAAACAGTGTGTCGCTGCTCCCTACGGAATTGGCGCCGATAACTTCACTACTATAAACAGTGTGTCGCTGCTCCCATACTGAACTGGCGCCGATAACTTCACTTCTATAAACAGAGTACCGCTGCTCCTTACAGAACTGGCGCCGATAACTTCACTACTATAAACAGAGTGTCGCTGCTCCCATACCGAACTGGCGCCGATAACTTCACTACTATAAACAGAGTGTCGCTGCTCCTTACTGAACTGGCGCCGATAACTTCACTACTATAAACAGAGTGTCGCTGCTCCCATACTGAACTGGCGCCGATAACTTCACTACTATAAACAGAGTACCGCTGCTCCTTACAGAACTGGCGCCGATAACTTCACTACTATAAACAGAGTGTCGCTGCTCCCATACCGAACTGGCGCCGATAACTTCACTACTATAAACAGAGTGTCGCTGCTCCTTACTGAACTGGCGCCGATAACTTCACTACTATAAACAGAGTGTCGCTGCTCCCTACGGAATTGGCGCCGATAACTTCACTTCTATAAACAAAGTGTCGCTGCTCCCATACCGAACTGGCGCCGATAACTTCACTACTATAAACAGAGTACCGCTGCTCCTTACAGAACTGGCGCCGATAACTTCACTACTATAAACAGAGTGTCGCTGCTCCCATACCGAACTGGCGCCGATAACTTCACTACTATAAACAGAGTGTCGCTGCTCCTTACTGAACTGGCGCCGATAACTTCACTACTATAAACAGAGTCCCGCTGCTCCTTACTGAACTGGCGCCGATAACTTCACTACTATAAACAGAGTCCCGCTGCTCCTTACTGAACTGGCGCCGATAACTTCACTACTATAAACAGAGTGTCGCTGCTCCCATTCAGAACTGGCGCCGATAACTTCACTACTATAAACAGAGTACCGCTGCTCCTTACAGAACTGGCGCCGATAACTTCACTACTATAAACAGAGTGTCGCTGCTCCCATACTGAACTGGCGCCGATAACTTCACTACTATAAACAGAGTACCGCTGCTCCTTACAGAACTGGCGCCGATAACTTCACTACTATAAACAGAGTACCGCTGCTCCTTACAGAACTGGCGCCGATAACTTCACTACTATAAACAGAGTACCGCTGCTCCTTACAGAACTGGCGCCGATAACTTCACTACTATAAACAGAGTGTCGCTGCTCCTTACTGAAATGGCGCCGATAACTTCACTACTATAAACAGAGTGTCGCTGCTCCTTACTGACGACCAAATATTATCGTTATTATTAAAAACTGATAGCGTGCATCAAAATAATGGCGAGTGTTTTAATTCAACATCACATTTGATGACATCAATTCGGATTTTTTCTCCTAGTCTATGCAGATGTATGATGTACAAACCGCTGCATAACAAATAAATTTGGACTATTATTTACGAACATGATTTACCTATAAAGCGAACATGTCCATAAAGCATCAAACCAAGAGGCAAGAGCAGGCATATTCAAAAGACGGAGTAGCGATGCCACAAAAATCATCCTATGCAAACTAAGTAGTACTTAGTTCGCATAGGAAGTACCTAAGGAATCGTCCCAATCCCACTGTTTTAATGTGACTTTACGGCTATTATACCTGTAATAGATTTGTATACATTATTAATGAAAGGCCAGTGGTAAGCTCATTTTATGAGGCTATCACACAACTAGGGCATACTTTGTATGACTCATTGGTTGCAGGCTGTAACATCAATAGTATGTTATGCCAGCGTTATGTTTACATCACCTTTACCTAGCATTCAAATAAGTGTCATCCTATTAGAATGCTAATCTGTGAACAATCTGTTTATGCTTTGGTCTTTATTCGTTTTAATACATCTCAAATGACAACGGATGCTGGCACGCAGTGTTTCCACTTCACTTGTCAGAGGTATCGAGCCATCGCATCGGCTTACATCTGCAAAACAATTAGCAGACACGTGATCTGAACTCTCTAGTTTGATATAATCTGCGGCACTAATCCCATTCAATTAAACACGAGTCAGCTGCTACGATCCTAACTACCGGTGTTGCGTAATCTGGTAACCTGGTCTGGTAATCTGGTAACTTGTTGCGTGTAAGGTCGCCAGGTTGACCTAGTCACTTAAGTGTAAACGCCCAGACTCGTGTTCGGGGGACTATGACCCCACGGTCGTGCATAAACATGTTGTCACGAGTACGACGTTTTGAGGTATGGCTTGTCAATATTTCCCCTAAACCGTGCAGTGTTTTCTAAGACAAGTAGCTGAGTGTCAGCCTCCCTCGGGGACGGATCCAGCCGCTCAGTTTGAGGGGGGGGAGGAATTTTTGGCCTTCAGCAGGCACGTAGCTAGGATTTTCCTCAATGTTGTTAACGGGGGGGGGGGGGGGGTAGAGTCGGGTCGTCAGAGAATCTCATTTTATCTAGTGTAAATTTGCTTTGCTCTGGGGAGGGGGCATTGGCCCCCGTGCCCCCTCCCCTTTGGATACGTACCTGGCCTTCAGATACCCAAATTTCGTTGCAAAGACTCTGACGTCGAGAGCCGATAATTGGCAAGCACCTGTTTTGGAGACGGCCGTGTCATAACGGTACCATACAAATGATAGGATGTAACAAATAACGCCTAAGCATATATAAATATGCTGACGCAAGTTCTAAAAAGATAATATTAAACGGACATAGAAATTAAAGTGTTATTTATTTACCCAAAGGTAGGAATGAGCCTGCTTCAAACGAGGACGTTTGGCGTCTCCGTTATCATTTTGTCACAGCTCTCCGTGCACCGACGAGCGGCAAATGCGCGGAACGCTAGCCTGTTGTTTACCAGATCAGGTTTGTAACCTAATTTCACTTTTGCTACATAGGAATAGGATCATAAGACGACCAAATGAACCGTGTGAACAAATCTGGATAACCATAACGTGGTATAACATATCACCTCCAGAAATTACGGTTACACATTTAGCGTTCGTACGATCCTTTTCCTTTTTTATAAAAAGAATTGACGACGCACTTGGTCGCCAACTCTTATGGACTCGCCAGCGAACACATTGGTCATATTAGCGCCCAGGGTCCATAGCTCTACCGGGGTTCGAAACACGGGCTCCCCACGTGAGAGCCAGACGTCTTAACCCGCGCCGTGCCGGGGGTGTTTAGACCCCCCACCACCACCGGTTTTTCGAGGATAACGGGAAAACGGCGGCGCGCAGCGCCGCTGTTTTTGGCACAGCTGTTCGGGCATCAATTGCCCACATTATATATAACAAAATCATCAGGTCATCTCAGGTCAGGTCACCAGACCAGGTCACGTGACCCACCTCCAAAAACAACTTGTGGTCGTACCGAAATCACAGTTTTTGGATGATCGATTTTACACTTACAGGATTGTATAAGGGCATATATATCAACAATTCGTTTATCTTGGATTTCTGTTATATCAGTGACCTAAGGTCGGGTCAATTTCGTGACCTTCTCATTATAAGTCAATGGGGAAATATTCAAATGCTTCCTATTTCAAGGATACGCAAGATATCAGTCTAATTCCTTCTGGATCATGTTATTATAGGCAATTCTTGATGAACTAGGTGCCATTTGTATTCAGTGACCCCTACAGGGTCAGACGAGGACCGAGGTCATCCGAGGTCACCAACAGTTGTATTTCAATAACTCTCGACATAATGATGATAGAGAAGTGAAAACGATACCAATGTGTTTGTCTCGTCGAGGCACGCCTTTCCATATGCAACATGACCTACTTGGGTCACCACTTGACCTTGACCTAAGGTCAAATGTTTAAGTAATCTAACCTGGTTAAAACTAATATGAGTCGAAGCGCCTTGACGAGACAAACACGATGGCGTCAACATTATTGCCTTGTCGTTATTAGGGAAAAAGCTATTCGTGAAAACTGTTTTTGTAAAAAATAGCCTTTTTGATGTTTGATGATCTCTGGAGCCTCAACTATTGAGCTGAGCTAAAATCGAGGTCCCTCAACGATTGCATTGTTCAAGAGCTTTCCATTGCTTTTTCTGTTTGTTCCTAGCTATCATAGTTTCTGTGATAGCTGGGGGTTTCTGGAGCAAAATCCTAAAACTGGGAAATTTGACCTTTCATGACCTCTGGTGACCTCAATATTGACTTTAGGAAAAACAAATATTTGAATTACTGTCGAATATGCTTGTCGAGAGCTTTCGAACTCCTTTTCTACGTCTTTCTAGCCCTTTTAGTTTTCGAGTTAGAGGGGGTGTCTAACCCCCCCCCCCCCCGGCCGGCGAATGTGGCGCCGAGCTCCGGCACTGCGCGGGTTATACACTCGGCTATTACTGCCCCTTAGCGTTCGTACGATAATTTAAAATGCTTAGTCACTAAATTATCCAAATATGACAGACTCGTAACACATGCATGGAGCTACGCTACCATCACGAATATGAGCCTCTCCGCGATCTGGATGTCACTTACTGCCACGTCGTCACCAAGAGTCGTAAGTGATTCAGATGCTCGAAGGTGAAAACGATGATCATTAGAAGGTTAGCCCTTTAACAAAACTGAATAACTCACTGGACATATAGGCTAGGAATATCTTCATGAAAATACAAATTACAACCAGAGCTAAAACGTTATCTTCAGCGAAAGTTTATATGAATGTATTTGTGTAAAATATTCAACGAAGAATTTGGCATGAAACTGTTCGTACCACAACTGGTATCACTGTCCCGGCTGGATGCAGGGGCGCAGAAACTATGTTCAAGTTGGGGGCAGATACATTCTGAAGTCGATTCTTTCCATGCAACGCCCATAGGCGTAATGTTAAAATCAAAAATGTTTGGGGGGCGGCTGCCCCCCCCCCTGCCCCCTATTCCTACGCCTATGGCTGGATGTGCTAAAAATGTCTGAATGTGAATGCGTTTGAGGTTTCAATTTCACTATTTCCATATCTTTAGTGACGGTTAGCTTTAATCGGTAAAGCGCACAAACAAGATGCATGCTGATCAAATCCAGTGGCAGCTGGCAAGGATGTGACAGGATCGTCTCAAGCAAAATGTGCAAAACGATCAAGTGCACATTTCCAGCTTTATTAACATCAATTTATAACATCCGTGATAATGTATTAAATATGGCATATTATGAACAGCTAAATTATACCATGTCCCTAGGCAGAGGCGGATCCAGGGGGGGGGGGGGCAACCATGCCATTCCCCCGCCCCCCCCCCCCACAAGACCGTTCAAGGGGGGCCAAACTTTGTTTTGCCCCCCCCCCCAGACGTGAAGTCAATATAGCAATATATGCAATATAGCAAATAAGTCAATATATGCAATATAGCAAATTTGGAAAATGTTGGTAATTTTTTTAACAATTTGGCGGTGCTATGCGCCGTTGTTTTCCCGCTAAGCTCGAAAAATATCAGGGTGGGGGGGGGGGGGCAAAATGACAAATGACCCCCATCGGGGCGAGGGGTAATTTATAAGTTTAATAATTATCACGTTTACAGGTGTCCTTATTTCATTATTTCTATCCAGCACCATTTCGGTCAAGCAAGTCTACAATAGAACAATCGGTCCAAATCCATCCTTTTTTCCTGTAGGTCCTTACCGTCCTTCCGGTTACAACGGCGGAGGCGGAAAGGATGTTCAGTAAGGTGGAGAAGACTCTATCCTCTCTCCGAGCGACAATGACCGAGCTCCGGATAGAGGCGCTGATCATGTGCGAGGCCCACCGCGAGACCTATAGGTCTGACCTAT
The DNA here is from genome assembly GCA_036785665.1 of Chirona hameri. Classification (NCBI taxonomy): domain Eukaryota; kingdom Metazoa; phylum Arthropoda; class Thecostraca; order Balanomorpha; family Balanidae; genus Chirona; species Chirona hameri. Next base: position 19,061 of record JAXIVJ010007161.1, on the reverse strand, counting down.
ATACGGATGACATTATAATGTCATCCGTCAGCAAAGTTGTTGACTTCTTTGCGCGATCGGGAAGTCGCCAGCTAGATTATTTCAGGCTGCCGCTGCCTGGCTGGCTGCCGCAGGTTTCTGCCATAGACTGTATTGCAGTAATATGATAAATGCAGCGTTCATCGTAGCAGGTATCGGTTACTTCGTCTGCGTGTGTCGTATCTATGCGCCCGCCGAGATGGGCAAATGGCCTCGAGGTCCGGGAGCAGGGACATATTTTGTTTTGCAAGAACCTGGCAACGGAAGTTGATCATCATATCCGTATGCGGTGCATAGATGGGTAACTCTCCCCTCGGTTTAATCCGAGATTCGGAGCTGGAAATTCTGAAGAAAACTACCATTTATTAATTGGTGCTCCAAGGTCTGTTTTAAATTTCTATGTTAGCTTCTTTCCACTAACATTTGTTTTCCTTGACCGCAAAAAATAAATACTCAATACTCTTGTTTTTTGGCAAGGGTCGTCGAACCTTGTAACAAAAAGTAGTTGCCCCCGAAGACGAACGGATGGATCCGTCCGGCAAAGCCGGCTTGATTCAGCACATATTTTTCATGTTTTTCCTTGCAGTCGGGAACGAAAACATAGGTACACCTTTTTCGATATCCCAAAAGGTCGAAAAGCTAGAACAGAACAAAAACAGAAATCATTAGAAATCGTGTGGTTGCAAAATAAAGTGGCCCAAATCTGGGGAGAAATTATAAATTGGGGTTACCTAGGTAAGGTCCGCTCAAAATGGTTGCCCCCCCCCCACACACACACACAAAAACGGTTAACTGGATCCGCCCTTGTTCCTATAGGTGTCTGCGGTTATAGCGATCGGGCGGGGAAAGGGTTCAGAAAGTGACGAGAAAACTAAAACTGTTCTGTGGCCTCATAACAGCGCATTTGAAATGTTGTGCAAATGTTAGTGCTGCACATGATTGTATTGAACAAGAATAGATAGGTACCAAATTACGAAAATAATACCTACGTATTTTTACATAAATATGAATGGGCTCTTTTGTATAAATGATTGGGGACCAGCATGTGAACTATTCAAATGTATATTTTGAACTTTACGTGTACATAAACAAGGTATGGGTTCATCCATTCATTGATATGTATATGAATATCAATTAGACATCTCAGCATCGGTGATATGCATTATCTGGCATAGCTACATATACCCCGTGACTGTTAGTGTCTCACTTTTATACTAAAAGTATCTCACTTTTACATTTAGTGATGTAATGGTCTCCCCAAGCTACGAACGGTATTATAGTACAGCTGCCCCCCAGTTAACCTCCGACGTCAATCGTCCTGAATGTCCTGACTGCAGAGAATATGAACAATTCGGTCATCGCAGTCTTACCCGACTCGTCGGAGTGACACTAATTCGGATTGGTGATGCGCTTACCCTTGACCTTATGTTAAGTCTCTGATACAGACGGTGTGTTATCAATCAAAATTAAGCTTCCGACAGTTGTTACCCATTTTCAATTCGTTTATAAGCGCAATGTTCAAACAAATATAGATGTAACGTATTTAGTGATATTCTACATGTGCATTAATTTAACACTACGTATATTTTATTTTGAAGGAACATTGTGCCGCGCACGACTGGGATCGCAACGGCGGTCATTCCCGCTCCGTTCCGTCACACCCCGTCCCGTCCCATTCCGTCCCGTCCCGTCCCGTCCCGTCCCTTCCGCCGCTGGTCCCTGTGTGACGTCATGCGCTCTGGTCACGTGACGCATCACATCCGGTGTGACGTCACGAGCGTCGGGTCACGGTGGGCGCCAGACCGGAAGCACCTCCTGTCAGCCGTCCAGTGCCCCCCGATTGACGGTGCAGAGCAGCCCCCGAACAGGGCAGCATCTCCTGTCAGCCGTCCAGTGCCCCCCCCCCCCCCCGATTGACGGTGCAGAGCAGCCCCCGAACAGGGCAGCATCTCCTGTCAGCCGTCCAGTGCCCCCCCCCCCCCCCGATTGACGGTGCAGAGCAGCCCCCGAACAGGGCAGCACCTCCTGTCAGCCGTCCAGTGCCCCCCGATTGACGGTGCAGAGCAGCCCCGAGCAGGGCAGCGCCTCCTCTCACTGTGATCAAGGCCGTCAGCCAAGACCGTACTAATGACACCACTGCGAGGTGGACATGAGCACGTTTCAGTTGTAGGTCCGGAAGACATTGTCTGAAGGGCAGTTGTTATCTAGTTCGCATAGTTCGTGTATCGGAATGTGCAATGTGCATGTCCGAATGACTTGCATGCAACGCGGTAAAACAATACGTCTGTTGAGATATTTCTTCCCTGACTTATTTTCCGATCAGAAAGCTTTCCTTCGAGGAAAGCTAGCCCTAGGTCAATGGTTGCCGAACTTCTTACTTCGCGTATTTGTGGCAGTCTACAACTTTAAGATGATTCTATACTTGAATTTCGTTATTTTGACATTATTTTATCTCTTCATATTATCAATATAGAAGGTGAGTGCATGTGCTAAGAAGCAGGGTCCCTTGGCTCTAATGAGGATGTCATTAAACTTGGTTTTTCAGCTGTAAACAGGCAGTTGGATTGGCTGCAAAATTAAGAGATTGAATACACGCGGTTTGATTTAAGGTCGTGTATGTATAATAAGTCAGTACATATGTCTCACCGCCTTGAACTGTGTAAGCGCATAGGCACCCAGTGTCTGTCTGTGGTAGGTACATTTTAACCCGCGCCGTGCCGGTGCTCGGCGCCACCTTCGCCGTGCCGGGGGGGGGGGGGGGGGGGGGGGGGGCGTTTCGACGCCCCCCCCCTTCTAACTCTGCTCCTAGGCAACGTAGCACAAAACGAAAAACAGCGTTGGAAAGCTCGTCAACAATGATTTAGAAACTACTTTAGTCATTTTTTCGCTCAGGTTATTATTGAGGTCACCGGAGGTCATCATAGGTCAAATTTTCCCGTTTTAGGTAACTTGATCCTGAAATCCCACGATATCTCGGGAACTATGATAGCTAGGGCGAAACCGAAAAAAGCAATAGATAGCTCTTGAAACGCTCCAGTAACGTTTTACCGTCAGATTTGAGTTCAGGTCAATAGTTGAGGCTCCAGAGGTCATCAAAGGTCAAAATGACTGTTATCTTGGAAAAAGTTTTTCGCGAATAACTTTTTTTGCTATTCAAGATAGAGCATTGATTGTGGCTCCATCGTGTTTCCATCGGCAAGGCGCATCGAAAAATATACATCTTGACCTTGGAAAGTCAATTAATTTTTTTACCTCAGGTGAAGGTCACATGGTGACCAAGTCGGTCACGGTGGGTCATGTTGCATATGAGTCGATGCGTCTTGACGAGAAAATCACATTCGTGCCTTCTTCAAGTTTCTATCTCTCTTCGATCAAAAGTTATTGGCAAAGAAGTGTATGTGACCTCATGTGACCTCGGATGACCTTGTGGGGGGTCAAATAAACCAAAATAGTATCTGGGTAATGAAGAATGGTCTATTACCACATGATCCTGAAGAAAAAACGTTGATTGGATGCGTTTACATGGAAAGCAAAGCATTTCAATATTTCCCCATTGACTTATAATGGGGAAGGTCACGTGATCGATCAGACCTTAGGTCACCAAATAAAAAATCCTAGATATGCAAATTGTAGGTAATGATATCCTTATCAAACTCTAAAAGTTTAAAAGTGATCACCCGGAAACTGTAGACGTGGCACGACCACAAAATTTTTCTGAGGTTGGGTCACGTGACCTGACCTGGTGACCTGACCTGATAAGACCTGAAACTTTTGGTTTCACAAAAGTTGTAAAAATGTTCAGCGGACAGGTACTGAAAATTTCAGCTACCTGGCTTCAACGGTTTTTAGCTATTGGCAAAAAAACGGAGGGGGGGCGTCTAAACGCCCCCCCCCCCCCGCACGGCGCGGGTTAACGGTGCCAATGAAGTGTTGGACAAGCGAGCATTTCGTTTGCGGTCAATATGTGGTGGCAGGCTGCAAGTTTCTAAGAATTATGTATTTTTGCAACGTTGTTTATTACCAGCTATGTCGAAATTCGTGCTTCAAGTAACCTTCACAATATTTACGGAATTCGCAATCAAGCCAAGCCTTGGACGCTCACGTGCCTAAATATTGGAGATTCCTTTAGCGAAAGATAAATCCTCTCCATAATTACCAGCAAGTGATAACAAAACAATGATCGTTAGAAAATATGAGTATTGTAACAGATACAGCTGGCTCCAATAGGTACTGTGAGTGACGGTCAGAGCAAAAAGTTCGAACAATTTTCAACTTCAATCTCGATTCAGTTACATTTAGCTCTGTTAGCATGCCAGAATTGTCTTCGAAGTGATTTTAATATTGAACATCCGTGGCCCGTGCCCTCATATAGAGAACCGGTTTGATTTTGTTATGTCTATCCAAGTACAGAAAATAATTTCAGACGAGAGAATAAAGAAGAATGTAAGTAAGAAAATATTAAATAGGTGAGTAAATAATAAATAAACGAAGATTATACGCATACAACACTGCCAAAATATTGCATGATGTATAACAATAGGTATATTCGCATTACTGAGAATAGCGCCAACAACAAAGCGTTTTGTGTGATTTAAAAAAAAAACTCCTTTAAAGCACCGCGCCGGTAGGGGCTGCAGAGTGCATAGCTTGCCACGAAGCCGGATGCGCCGTACCCAGAAGGCCCCTCACGTCCTTCAAACCACGACACGCTGAACATGACGGAAAGTCTGACGAAGAAATGACTAAGCATTTCTGCAGAACTATGGTATAGCATTTGCTAAGTTTACGGAGCATGTTTCTCATGTAATAAGGGGTTTCGAACTGAGATTGCAGAGATAGTCATAGTCATAGGCATATACATCATTGTTATACCTAGTCATAGTCATCATTGTCATAGCCATCGTCATAGCCATCGTCATAGCCATCGTCATAGCCATAGTCAAAGTCGCAGTCATAGCCGTAATTATTGTCGTAGCCGTAATCATAGTCATACTCATAGTTTATTAAACCGTCCATTAGTACGACTTACAGCAGTTCTCGTTGTTAACCCTCCAGGCGCTGGGGGAAACCCCCCCCCCCCCCCCCCCGGTGATATCACGCGAGCGTGTAGGTTGGGATACCGACTGGAAACTTCGAGTACCTTCAAATGAATACCTAGGTCACATGTGGGTACAATTTGGTGTCAATGTCAGGTCAGGTCACGGTGACGTCACAAAGCCAGGATTCCCCATCCCGGAGCTATGAACAACAGAAACGCTTCACAATACCTCGGGAATTGTTACACTAAGCGTGATATCCTAACTTAGGGTCACATGGATGTCCTTTGCCTTTGACCTGACCTGACACATGACCTGATTTGACCTGACATGACCTGACCTTGACCTTATGCGATGTTGAGAGGGAAATAGGTGATCATTGAAATGATTCGAACGGCCGTGATAAACTGGTCTCATTTACTACTAATTGATGCTTCAATTGATATTTATATTACATTACATGACATGCCATGAGGTCAAGGTCAAGTTACGTTAGGTCAGGTCAAAATCAAATATTACATGAAGTACTTGAAAACAGAGTCATTGTATTCGCTTTTATTTTATTCCTCGTTCGAATGATATCCATATTGACATATTTCCTTGCAAGGATCCGGTAAGGTCAAGGCCAAGGTCAGGTCAAGTCAGGTCAAGTCAGGTCAAGTCAGGTCAAGTCAGGTCAAGTCAGATCAAGTCAGGTCAAGTCAGGTCAAGGCCAGATGACCTCTATGTAACCCCAAACTATGGTATCAAACTTATGTTATAATCCCCAAGGTAATAGGAAACGTTCTAGCTATTCAGCATCCATTGCTATAGGCTGAAAAATAATGACCATATAATTGGCTTTGGGACGTCACTGTGGCCTGACCTGACAATAGAAATGACACCAAATGTTATCCAGATGTGCCCTAGGTATTCAATTAGATGTGTGCAAAGTTTCACGTCGCTATCCCTACCCATGCTGATGATATTGCTGAAGAACCAAAGAGGGGGGGACGACCCCCCCCCCCCCCCCCCCCTCAGCCACTCGAAGGTGGCCGGGAGGCCCAGTGGCAGCCGGGTTAATATTCATATAGTGAGCGGCAATTCATGGGCATACTAATATTGGGTTCAAAGTTTTTGTTCATTTGGGAGGATGGTCCCGAAAGCCATAAATATAGCTCACTCGTGGCTTTGCCACGTTGAAGCCAAGCTATGCAAATATATGACACTTCCATACAAATTATTGTAATACACATATCGCACATTGGGGTGTTTTGCTTGTGCGCGGTCGTCCTTGTATTGTTCACGTGTATTTCGCAACACCCTCGCGTGATCTGCGTCCAACATGTCTCTTTTGCAGGACGTCCGTCGGGTCAACTGAACTGTGTGACAATGAGGTCGACGAAGTGTAATTTTAGTGATTCCAAGAAAACGTCCGCACGCACACGGATCCAAATACCGCAGTTTCGCGCAGACGTCAGTGACCTAACTCAATGAGAAAAAACTTCGAAAGCCTGTAAATCGGTAAAGAGCTCGAATAGTTTACATAATACATTATGTACCTATCAAGTTATGGTTCAACTAGATGTTCCTATAACAGCTGAAGCTCCTTTCATAACGATTATTACTGACGAAGTTGTTGTACAAACGATTAAACCGGCTTAATACATCATCTGCGCATGTGTTGTAAGTTGAGGCAGCCGATCGCGAATTTCCTGTCTTATGTCATTTGTTTTAGTTTTGTTAGATACTTTAATCCCCGTTGTGTTTTATATTTACATAATGCATCGACATTCGACATGGTTCATTCGACATGGTTTTTCATTCGACATTGACATTTATTCGACATGGTTTAATGCATTGATGCATCGACATGGTTCATAACAGAGTTCGCCACGGGCTGGGCTGGCCCTACGGGCCATGGGCCGGGCCTGAGCTGGGCCTGGGCCGGGCCTCAACTTTATGGAAATCACCGGGCTCTGGACGGGCCTGGGCTGATAATGTTGAAGTAATGCGCGGCGCGCCCAAGCTCAGGTCAGAGCATACAAATTTTAACCAGCAGTTCACTTCCATAACAACACACAGGTGAGTGATATTGAGCTCACCATAATAAATATTGATGTAATGGTGTATTAACACTCGCATCAATGATAACTATCATAGTTCTATGCAATAGAACACGATAAGAATACCTACTAATAATCGGTCATCATGTACATGCACGCCTGACATTATGACAGAAAATGCAAGCATCTATATGGTCACATGCAATGCCGAAAATGATCATCTTCAAAGCATTAACTAATCAATATAATCAACCCCATAGGGCATGAGAGTCATCATCATTTTGCAAGTAGGCAGTGACTTGAGCACTATAATGTTGGACAACGACATGTCTTTAAACCTACTTGCCTAGTACCTGATTTTAGATTGATTCACAGGAAAAATACAAGTTCAATGTGAATTTACATGGTTGAAAAACATGTTATCAGTTAAAGAACAAAACAAAATGTAGCTTTGGTTTGTGGACCAAGCACCGTATCCTCTTGGGACCAGGGTGACAACAAAAATGAAACTTATTAGCTGGTGGGCGCCACTTATTGTCACTTGCGTGCCACCAGGCGGTTGTCATCCCGATGCCTATAAGCCATTGCATGATTGGCGACAATGACGTCACCGGGGCAAAACCTTTTGGATCTCTTAAAGTTTCTTTTTCATAAATATGAGACTTTATACTGTCTGACATTCATTATTGATGATGTACTTTACATGTATGTCACTTACGAAGTAGTGTTTCATATATTTAGCTTGCTATGACGGTCGTCGGATAGAAGTGTGTCCCGGTGACGTCACTTGCCCTACCTGCGCAATAAGACGGTGCTACCTAGTATTGTATGGCCTTGGCGCGCAGCTTCCTTTGTTCTCTGCGTAATTTGGAATGTAATATGGCGATCAGTGAAGACCGAGAATTCACTAACCTTGGTCAGTATCAGTTGTCCGTCATAGAGATCAGTGTCTCTCAGTCCTCGTTGAATAAATGACGTCATCCTTAAATTGGTATAGCTTTTTACTTACAAAAAGCTCAAATGGCTGTGAATTTGCTAAATTTCTGATTGTCATTAACACATGTTATTTGTAAAGTACTACAATACATATCCTGTGCCTGTGTTATGTAATAACGTCATCAAAACGAAAAATCTTTGATTCACTGATTTTAAGTTCAATGCGTCGACTACTTCGATAAAACGCATTCGGGTTCCTGTCGAATGTTTGTTGTTACTTTGGTTGACATAGTGTTAGTGTGTCAATGTGGACTTAAATGGGTGGGTATGTCGTACTTCAATGTATGTATCAGTGCATCAGATCTACTCAGGCTGGGTGGGTGATTTTTAATGCAAGCAATCATGAGTTATAATTTGTCTGACTTCACAATATGCCTCGTTTTTTTTTGTTTAATCATCAAGTTATCATTGTGGCGAAGGCACCTTTGTCTTATGTTATATGTATTTAACCTCATTTGTCTTACCTCAGCATGGATTAAATATTATGTCCTTGATTTTGACATTCTTTCCACTGGGGGTTGGGCGCCAAATAACCACAGCAGTCGGTGCGCCATAAGCCACAACCATCATGACATGCTTGTGGCTTGCCTGTGTTTTCTTTTGCCAATTTCAACTTAGTATTTATGTTAAGAAACTGCAATTTCTGGCAAAACATACCTAAAACCAATTGCTCTGTTTGTCAGGTGTTGTAAAATGTAGTATTGTGTCACTATTTATCTGATTGTTTTCCATGATCAACAATAGTTGCCATCAAATTTGTTTCATTGTTTCACATATATAGTATATAAGTAAATATGCTAGGATAATTATTGCAATTTTTGTGAAAATAAGATATGCTTAATCTGAACGGACCGGACGGGCCTGGGCCTCAATATTCTCAATTTGACTGGGCCTGGTCCGGGCCTGGGCTTGGTGTTTATGGGCCTGGGCTGGGCCGGGCCGGGGTTGGTGGGCCCGTGACGAACA
>JAXIVJ010007161.1:2500-5000 GCA_036785665.1 Chirona hameri | reverse complement strand
CACACCCACACCCACACCCACACCCACACCCACACCCACACCCACACCCACACCCACACCCACACCCACACCCACACCCACACCCACACCCACACCCACACCCACACCCACACCCACACCCACACCCACACCCACACCCACACCCACACCCACACCCACACCCACACCCACACCCACACCCACACCCACACCCACACCCACACCCACACCCACACCCACACCCACACCCACACCCACACCCACACCCACACCCACACCCACACCCACACCCACACCCACACCCACACCCACACCCACACCCACACCCACACCCACACCCACACCCACACCCACACCCACACCCACACCCACACCCACACCCACACCCACACCCACACCCACACCCACACCCACACCCACACCCACACCCACACCCACACCCACACCCACACCCACACCCACACCCACACCCACACCCACACCCACACCCACACCCACACCCACACCCACACCCACACCCACACCCACACCCACACCCACACCCACACCCACACCCACACCCACACCCACACCCACACCCACACCCACACCCACACCCACACCCACACCCACACCCACACCCACACCCACACCCACACCCACACCCACACCCACACCCACACCCACACCCACACCCACACCCACACCCACACCCACACCCACACCCACACCCACACCCACACCCACACCCACACCCACACCCACACCCACACCCACACCCACACCCACACCCACACCCACACCCACACCCACACCCACACCCACACCCACACCCACACCCACACCCACACCCACACCCACACCCACACCCACACCCACACCCACACCCACACCCACACCCACACCCACACCCACACCCACACCCACACCCACACCCACACCCACACCCACACCCACACCCACACCCACACCCACACCCACACCCACACCCACACCCACACCCACACCCACACCCACACCCACACCCACACCCACACCCACACCCACACCCACACCCACACCCACACCCACACCCACACCCACACCCACACCCACACCCACACCCACACCCACACCCACACCCACACCCACACCCACACCCACACCCACACCCACACCCACACCCACACCCACACCCACACCCACACCCACACCCACACCCACACCCACACCCACACCCACACCCACACCCACACCCACACCCACACCCACACCCACACCCACACCCACACCCACACCCACACCCACACCACACCCACACCCACACCCACACCCACACCCACACCCCACACCCACACCCACACCCACACCCCACCCACACCCACACCCACACCCACACCCACACCCACACCCACACCCACACCACACCCACACCCACACCCACACCCACACCCACACCCACACCCACACCACACCCACACCCACACCCACACCCACACCCACACCCACACCCACACCCACACCCACACCCACACCCACACCCACACCCACACCCACACCCACACCCACACCCACACCCACACCCACACCCACACCCACACCCACACCCACACCCACACCCACACCCACACCCACACCCACACCCACACCCACACCCACACCACACCCACACCCACACCCACACCCACACCCACACCCACAACCCACACCCACACCCACACCCACACCCACACCCACACCCACACCCACACCCACACCCACACCCACACCCACACCCACCACCCACACCCACACCCACACCCACACCCACACCCACACCCACACCCACACCCACACCCACACCCCACACCACACCCACACCCACACCCACACCACACCCACACCCACACCCACACCCACACCCACACCCACACCCACACCCACACCCACACCCACACCCACACCCACACCCACACCCACACCCACACCCACACCCACACCCACACCCACACCCACACCCACACCCACACCCACACCCACACCCACACCCACCCACACCCACACCCACACCCACACCCACACCCACACCCACACCCACACCCACACCCACACCCACACCCACACCCACACCCACACCACACCCACACCCACACCACACCCACACCCACACCCACACCCACACCCACACCACACCCACACCCACACCCACACCCACACCCACACCCACACCCACACCCACACCCACACCCACACCCACACCCACACCCACACCCACACCCACACCCACACCCACACCCACACCCACACCCACACCCACACCCACACCCACACCCACACCCACACCCACACCCACACCCACACCCACACCCACACCCACACCCACACCCACACCCACACCCACACCCACACCCACACCCACACCCACACCCACACCCACACCCACACCCACACCCACACCCACACCCACACCCACACCCACACCCACACCCACACCCACACCCACACCCACACCCACACCCACACCCACACCCACACCCACACCCACACCCACACCCACACCCACACCCACACCCACACCCACACC
>JAXIVJ010007160.1:25000-62293 GCA_036785665.1 Chirona hameri | reverse complement strand
CCAAAAGATACTCAATTTTGGCTTGCACGCTGTCTCTGGCCGCCGCAAATTCGACTACATATCGGACGTGCGAAATGAATTACTGGGCTGGCTCACCGCCCGGCAGCTGTACAAACCTCAATCTCTCAACATTCTTCATCACAAAATTTGCAACACCAGGGAGCTGCAGACTCTCACTTCCCAGATTTTAGCCAACTCTACACTTTGTTCTAGAAGCACCCGCCAGGACGCTGATTTGCCCGCCCCCCCCCCCCCCCCCCCCACCCACATGTGAGAACTGTAACATGCAAGTGTCACTGTTTATATACCACAGTACAGTGGTACCCACAACAGCATGTCTCCAGAAACACATGAGATGTCTTTGGCACCTTTTAAATGTAAACCAGGGATGTTTTACATTATATGTAATGTGTGATGCGTATGTTTGTGTCCGCCCTGTGTGTGGGAACAATGAACATGTTTTTGGTTCCTTGTGTGCATGCAACCAGTGTCGTTTTTAACATGTTCTCACATTTTAACCATGACACACAACACTCAAAATAGCTGTTTTTATGTATCAGTGTTTTAATTGTAAATACATAGTTACATATATCAGTCATACCTCATACAACAATCAGACTATCATACTGTTTTGTTTGTGAAGATAATGTTTTACTCATTTGAATTGCTTTTACTATCCTTTCCATTTATATTAAATAACATTAACAATTACAGCCTGTCAAAACAGGCCTATACCACTTTTAAACACATCTCAGTTTACATTCCCCATGGTCAAGAAGAAAGGATAGGTCCGCCCCTGTAGCTCAGTAGGGAGAGACTTCTGACCTCACCCGGTAGTGGCAGCCCAGGTTTGAGTCGCTTCGGCGCTCGCTATTTGCCCCTGACTGGGATGGCCTGTGACCGGTGGCAGCGGTCGCACTCAAGGTCAGGTGACGTCAGAGGGCGGGCGGACAGTGTCCAAGTATGTCAGGCAAGTAAGACTTTTGCCTCTAAATTCTGTCGGACGCCAGAAATTGCTTGATCGGGTGGTGGGGTCAGGGCCTGCGCAAGAAGCTATGCTTAGGGTCTGACCTTGAAAATAAATCCATTAAAAAACATTCAGACTAAATATATAAAAAAGATAAGTAAATAATCTGGTCCATTTTCCCCCAAATCCATCACACTACCTACCATCACACCATCATCACACCATCACAAATCCATCACACTACCTACCATCCCAATCCATCACACTACCTACCATCCCAAATCCATCACACTACCTACCATCCCAAATCCATCACACTACCTACCATCACAAATCCATCACACTACCTACCATCACAAATCCATCACACTACCTACCATCACAAATCCATCACACTACCTACCATCACAAATCCATCACACTACCTACCATCACAAATCCATCACACTACCTACCATCACAAATCCATCACACTACCTACCATCACAAATCCATCACACTACCTACCATCACAAATCCATCACACTACCTACCATCACAAATCCATCACACTACCTACCATCACAAATCCATCACACTACCTACCATCACAAATCCATCACACTACCTACCATCACAAATCCATCACACTACCTACCATCACAAATCCATCACACTACCTACCATCACAAATCCATCACACTACCTACCATCACAATCCATCACACTACCTACCATCACAAATCCATCACACTACCTACCATCACAAATCCATCACACTACCTACCATCACAAATCCATCACACTACCTACCATCACAAATCCATCACACTACCTCCATCACAAATCCATCACACTACCTACCATCACAAATCCATCACACTACCTACCATCACAAATCCATCACACTACCTACCATCACAAATCCATCACACTACCTACCATCACAAATCCATCACACTACCTACCATCACAAATCCATCACACTACCTACCATCACAAAATCCATCACACTACCTACCATCACAAATCCATCACACTACCTACCATCACAAATCCATCACACTACCTACCATCACAAATCCATCACACTACCTACCATCACAAATCCATCACACTACCTACCATCACAAATCCATCACACTACCTACCATCACAAATCCATCACACTACCTACCATCACAAATCCATCACACTACCTATCATCACAAATCCATCACACTACCTACCATCACAAATCCATCACACTACCTACCATCACAAATCCATCACACTACCTACCATCACTGGTACCTACCATCACTGGTATCACTGGTACCATCACAAATCCAACACTGGTAGTCCAACAGAAGCAGACTTAGAAGAACCAATCTAACAAATATTTATGGCCCCTTTCAGTTTTGTTATTTATTCAAATACCACAAAATCCACTGATCTGGGTTTTTGCTATTTGCGGGCTGTGTCTCATAACTTCTTTATCATACAACCATGAACCAGAGACATAGGTGTACACAAGGGGGGGGGGGGGGGGGAAATAGGGCAATCTCCCCTGAAGGTCTGTATGTGCCCCCTTTGGTCGAAAAAATGAATGATTTTTTTTAAAGATAAAAATGGTGAAAATATACCCTTTTAAAAATATAGTGGGCCAAATCTGGTGAGTTTTTTTTGGTGGGGGTACTTTATGCCCCCCTGAGCAAAAATTGCCCCCTCCTGGAGTGAATCCTTGGTATGCTACTGACCAGACACTTATGGGCCAGTATGCAAAACGTGGCAAGTTTCGACGAGATCTCGTCATGGTTGGCACCAAGTACCAACACATCAAATTTGGGGGCAGCTTTTGCAAATTTTGGGGCAGGTTTGGAAATTTGGGGACAGCTTTTAAATTTAGGGGCAGAATTGTAAATTTAGGGGCAGCTTTGGGATTTTTGGGGGGGCAGCTTTGGACTTTTTGGGGCAGAAGTAATAATTTACTGATTCACACTAGATAAAACGTGATTGTGGTTATGACCCCCCCCCCCACACACACACACACACACACACAGTCAACAGCTTTTGGCTGAAAAGTGAATCCATACTACATAAAACACAATTGTGGATACCCAACAGATCCCCCTGGTCAACAGTTTTTGCTGAGGATCAAAATTTCCTCCTCAGGAAAAAATGAAAAATCCTGCCCCAAATGGGGCAGCTTGCTGTCCCATTTGGGGCAGGATTTAGGCTGCCTCAAATATCTTGTTGATGTTCCTGCCACGTTTTGCATACTGGCTTATGGGATTAGATGTTGAAATAGGACCACCGCATGATGCAGTGTAAATCAGTTGGGCAAACTAGGGGGAGGCAATCAAAAAGTTGATTGATCAAAAAGTTGATCGAAGTGGGCGGAGCAATGCCCTAATATGGGCATGCAATCAATATTTTGATTGGTTTTGGTACATCCCCACACTGAAACGTGTCATGTACATCGAAAGAAAGCCTATGTACATCATATTTTTGTTAGAAAAGAAAGAAAAATTATTGATCTACAAAAATAGTGTTGTTCCAATATCCACTGACTGTGTCTTTGTGTCTTTCTGAATACAAATAAAAAGTATTTCCTAAATTCATCAAATCGAGGTCATTTGTTATGCTTCCTAGTGAACTAATTATTTATCAGATGATTCCATTTGGATTAATTATTAATATTATTTTATTTCAGCTTGCTTTTCCAGTATAACATTAACAATAAAATTAACATTAACATTATAACATTTTCAGTATAAGTTAACAATCAATATATTGATTAGCCAGCTGTTTGCACAATCAAAAAGTTGATCGCCGCCGTAATTTTCAGATGCCCGTAATCAATTTGTTGATTGCCGTAGATCATCAAATGCAGGTTCATTTATTTTTTATTTTAAGTAGCTTTCATATAATCTGCATAGTTTCATATTTTTACTTGCTGATTCTGTGGTTTTGGGTTTATTTCATCGTTTGATTATTCAAATATTGACGGGTTACTGAAGGTCTGCAAGCATGCCCTTATAATGGCATCGCTCCGCCCACTTCGATCAACTTTTTGATCGATCAACTTTTTGATTGCCTCCCCGTAGTTTGCCCAACTGAAATGCTAGAATCAAAGTCACAGTTTGAAAATCAAAGTTAAAGCAAAAACCCATGCTGGGTTTTTGCTGCCAATTACCTACCCACCAAAAACCCAGTGGGTTGGGTTTTTGCTCATCACAACCCAGTCTGGAACAGACACTTAAGGGCAAGTGGCCGACCATTCTAAATTCTGTATATCAGTTGCTGGTACTAGGTCCAAAAAATAAATTTATTGATGCATCAATTTTGTTATGCAAAGTGGGTGGAGCTTGCCATAGGCACTGTACTTAAGGATAAAAATTGACAATTATTGACAACATTTCACCAAAACCACCTAGGCTCGATGGAAAATGGCCAGCCCTAAAAAAGAACTACACCATCTGATGCACAACTGATAACTCCATCCACCTCAGTCACAGCTCAAACTGTTTGCGTACGTTTTTTGGTTTGTTTTGGGAAAGAAGAGACACCATCATGTGGCGACAAATTACATCAAATGTGTAATTTTCTTAGGATTGCCTTTTTACATTTTCAAGTTTATATTTTGTAAGTAAATAAAACGAATTTTGTAATGTAATTACATAAAATTATTATGAAAAAGTATTTTATATTAAAAAAATGATCCACCCATGCTGTTACTGCATCAATATTTTGATAGTGATTTAAATTTGAGTCAAAAAATCGATTCAGGTGAGCCAAGGCAGGGATAAAAAAAAATTGATGCACTTATAAAGCAATACTGCATCAATTTCCAAGAGAATTATTGAACATCTAGGTGGCTGAAACTGTATGATGAGCCACAATGCAGATTCATGTGTCATTCATCCCATCACTGTTATCCAGTGCTTAATAATTGCTGTTTGTAAATCAGTCATTTTCCCCAATACCATTTCTATTGGGCTGGATCAAAATTTTGACGTAAAAATTTGATTATTTGGGCCTAGTGACAGCAACTGATATTGTAAGGTAAATGAAAAGTGTCAGTTCCCAAGTTGCATGTCCGCTGTCTTGCGAAGACAGTATCTAGCTTATATAGCCTTGGTATCTAGAGCCACGGTAAATATAATATAAATGTATAGGGCCTCATGCGAAGACAAAAGGCATGAACCCCAAAGCACGCTTACCGCTGACAGAGGCCTGTCACACACACCCAACAACTTTGCCCGCTCGTAAAATAATGACCGCGCCACACTCGTCACAATCTCATTAATCGCCGCAGCCGGGTGCAGAAGCCGCCGCACCCACCAGTGATGGTTGGCAGCACTTGGACGTTTGGGAGTTAAAAACCTACTACACCATAGGGTTCCCATGTTAAATCGATGATTTTCAGACGAAGCTAGCTCGTAACTTATGGCACATATTTTAAATCCTAGTTCTGTAACAGATATCTACAAGCCTTAGCTACAACGTTTTATCTACCATTTTTCAATATTCTGGACGTAAAGGGATTAAATCGGCTTGGGGTTAACAAATGTCGGAACGACCGCTGACCGCTTCGAAATGCTATTACAGGTACTGAAATATACACTACTTTAACTACTACTTCGTAGTAGAATTTAATGACCGCTTCCAAATGCTACTACATGTACTGCATATACACTACTTCGACTACTACTTCGTATATTTGCTGGAGTTTAATTCAATAAATAAAGATATAATCTATGGAAATACAAGTCATTGATAATGAACGATACCTTGAATTTATAATAGACAAAACAATTACGATACAAATTATATCCTGTTTAATTCATTTGGGCGTTACATTCCTTACTGTTCTACCCGTTGTTCTATTACCCTGGAAGCCGCCGGGTGCAGCCGGGTGCAGAAAAAAGAGACACCGCAACTAATTAAAAACAATAATGAAGTTGAAGTAGAAACGAAGGTGAAGGTGAGCCTTGCTTGAATCTAGGTTGGCTGAAAAACTATTCTGGTGGTTTATTGTTTGTTTGCGGACTATTCATTATGAGGCCTTCTTTATTCCAATTAAGTCGAATAATTTGCTAGGGCATGCAGTACAAGCACTGAATGTCATTCAGGAATGCTGGCTCAGGCCCACGCAATAAGTATAAAAAGGAAGTTAAACCTGTCGCCCAAACGGGGGAAGCCGAAGGCCTACGACTGACTAATAACTTGCGGAAATATATTGTTGATTACAACTCGACAAGTATGGATGTCTACCCCGTCTGAAAATGATTCGCTGCCACAGATGTTGACACGCCTTCATATGGAAGCACTGGCAACATCATCAGGATCGGACGCCATCTTGTACGTCGTTTTGTTGGAGAAGATGTCGGTCGAGTTGTCCAGTGTCTAGCTCCAGTTGTTTTTGCGAAGTTGACAGTGTAGGTTGGCGGTGGTGCGTTCTACTCCTTGAGGGTCGTGGACACAAAAGAAGCGTATCTTCAGCATGTTCACCTGGAGAACATCATGAAACTACCGGCTTGAATAACCCCGGCGTTTGAGTACGTACAGGTTCGTTTGCCAACATTGTCATGGCGTTTCACCACGTTTGTTGCGCGGTTTGTCGTAGACTGCTCTTGCCTTTTGGTTTACATAGGCATGCTATCCCAATCCAGGGGATCAGGATGATGGAGGAAACAAACCAAAACATTTCAATTTTGTGTTATTTTAACTTGAACTACATGCATAGGTAGGTTTCTCCCTACTTCACTTAGGCCTCACCTCAGTCTGAATATTTGACTTTTACTGATACTGATGTTAGTGAGACATTTTTGTATTATACATTTAGTCTGAACCTTTTGAATGGACAGATTTCCAAGGTCAGGACCTGCACTAAGCAGAGCTTGTTGGACAGGCCCTGACCCCCTACCTACCATCCAATCAGGCAATTCCTGGCAGCCAGCAGAATTTAGAGGCAAAAGTTGTACATGCCTGACATACCTGGACACAGCCCACCCACCCTCTGACATCACCTGACCTTGAGTGCGACCACTGCCACCGGCCACAGGCTTGGCCAGTCGGGCAAATAGCAAGTGCAAGGTAAGGTAAATAGCAGAAATGTCTTCAGCACCAGGATCATCAACGACTAGAACTCGCTCCCAGCTGCAGTGGTATCGGCTGCATCGGTCAACCAGTTCAAGGCCAGACTGGACAAACACTGGGGCGACACCATGTTTGACATTCCATTTCCTTAACATGTGCAGTGGAGAGGGGTATGCCACTAACATGTAGTGGAGGGGGGCACTTAAGTGCAGTGTTGGATTTTTCATTTCATGACCTGGTCCCGGAGAGTAAAAATCCATAGGTGGAGAAAAAATTGTATTGTCAGGCAAGTTAAGATTTTCATTTTTGTTTTAATTATTTTACTTGGAAAGTAAAAAATCCTGATTTGTAATAGATATTAAATCTTTGTGAGGAAAATTAGATCATATTTTAACTACAAGGTCGGTAAGATCAGGCAAAAAGAGCAAATTTCCTGAACAAATATGAAGAGAGCAAAATTCTTTGGACCCAAAAAGTCCAGAAAATGGCCCAAATTCCAAGGTTGCTTAAGTGCCCCCCTAAGATATCTGAAAGTATGAGACCCTAGAATGAGGAAACTTACAGGGTAGGTAGGTGCTATGATGATCTACATTTTGTAAAATGTTATTGACCTTCAGTCAATATCTTCAAGGTCAAACAAAGTCACTAAGGTCAAATCTGGCCAAATGTCACATGTTTGGAATTTGACCTCTGTGACATCACAGGTCACCAGCAATGTGTCCAAAGTTTCTGGGGACGAACATTGACAGTGTCTACCAAATTGCATTTGAATCATCCTGATCCGACTGTTGGTTCCAAAGATATTGATTTGCCAATCGCGATTCTGGCCGCCATCTTGGACTGAAAATCCATATAACTAAAAAAATCATCAACATATTTATATTTTTTGTGTCAAACAATCCTCTATTGAGTTGGTGTTAATGTCATGCACCAAACACCGCCCTGCTCCGCTTCGTTTTCAAGATATTCCAGAAAAACGGGGGCACAAAAGTGACCCACCCTCTACTGAGTGTTTTTTTAAATACATTTAGTCTTAGTGTTTTGAATGGATGGATTTCTGAGTTCAGGTCCCTCACTAAGCATAGCTTGTTGCGCAGGCCCCGATCACGTAATTCCTGGCGTCCGGCAGAATTTAGAAGCAAAAGTTTTATGTGTGTGACATACCTGGACACAGTCCGCCCCGCCCTCTGACGTCACCTGACCTTGAGTGTGACTGCTGCCACCAGCCACAGGCCATCCCAGTCAGGGGCAAATAGCAAGCGCCAAAGCGACTCAAGTCTGGGCTGCCACTACCGGGTGAGGTCAGAAGCCCAGCGCTCTACCGACTGAGCTACAGGGGCGAAAAAAGTGTTAAAAGAGCCCAGCCTGTACCTACCCCATCACAAGCTTGATGAGAATGGGATCCCCAGGCCAGGTGGCCTTTTCTATCCTGATTACCATGAAGGTAAGGTAAATAGCAAGCGCTGAAGTGACTCAAACCCGGGCTGCCACACCGGGTGCTGTCGAAAGCCCAGCGCTCTCCCGACTGAGCCAGGGTGGGCATAGCTGGAGCATATTGTTGCATATTGATGACATAGCTGGAAAATCAACTTATAAATTCATAGGTTCACATTTTTATCCTCGATTTTGACAGCAAGATGCCTTCAAATCCAGCCAAAGTTTTGGCTAAACTCAAACCTCTCGCACAAGTGAGTACAGGATTTGGTTCCAGGAAGTATGACATCTGCAGTACCAGTGGGTACACCAGTATGTTGATGTAGGTACCATTTGTAAGGCTGAGTTCAAGGTAATGACTCTTTCAAAATGTGTCCACATCAAACCTGGAGAATGTTTATGGAGTACCTACCATTTATGGTATGAACACTGTTGCACTGTTACAACACTGGCCACTTTGGCTTTGCCTACTTGACACTGCTGTGGCACTGCCCACACTGTAGCCTTTTTTGGTGAATAGGTACTCCCAAGTTGGAACCATTTTCAAATTCATGAACTACCCACAACATACACTATTACAGATTATTATTATCATCATGCCACATATACCTAAGAGCAAAACATTTTAAGTTAATCAAGCTTGAGCCAGTATTTTGTGCCAACTCCAAACTGTAGTTAATATTTTCAGCAATTTTGCATTAAGTTGGGCATGCAATTAATCACCATGGTGGACTGTCGTTTTGACCCCCTCCCCTAAGTTTTTTTTTCGGGAATAGTGGAAAACGATGTTATGCAGCACCACCAAATTTGGCACAGCTATTGTGACACCAATTACCCACATTGTGTAAAAAATGACCTGTCATCTCAGGTCATTTGTCCTGTCATCTCAGGAAACACTCAGGAAACACCTGTCATCTCAGGAAACACTGTGGCTGTGGCACAACCACAAATATGTTTGGAGGTAAGGTAACTTGACATGACCTGGTGACGTGACCTTGAGGATAGAACAAGGTCACGTCACCAGGTCATGTCAAGTTACCTTACCTCCAAACATATTTGTGGTTGTGCCACAGCCACAGTGTTTCCCAGAGATATTTGAAACTGACAGGATTGCATAAGGTCATAAGTACCTACAAATCGTACATCGGATTTTTTCAATATCTGTGACCTAAGGTCAGATCTATTTTGAGACCTCTCCATTATAAGTGAATGGGGAAATCTACAAATGCTTCCTATTCAGATAATATCCATTAGATCAGGCCAATTCTTACAGAATCGTGTTATTTTAGTTCATTCTTGATGACCCAGGTGCAATTGTTGCTTGGTGATCTCTGTCAGGTCAGCTGAGGCCATCTGAGGTCACCAGTATTTTTTTGTGAATAACCCCTGATAGAATACAGATAAATGTGTGCAAATGACGCCACTGTTTGCCTTGGCAAGATGCATCGCCCCATATGCAACATGACCTACTTGGGTCACCAAATGACCTTGCTCTGAGGTGTATTTTTTAAGTTGACCTAACCCGGTCACTATTAACAGGCTTTGAAGCGTCTGGACGAGACAAACACGATGATGTTAAAATTATGGCTCTATGTTTAAAGGAAATGGTTCACCTTGGAATTTGCAAGGTACTTTAATAGAGGTAGGGGCGTAAGGATTCAGTCACGTGACTTCCCAGCGCACGTGCAACCGATTGCCGGGATCCTCCAGTGTGGTTGGGCCCAAGGAATCGCAGTCAGCTGATACCCCCATTACTTTAACATGGAGATTTTGCAATGCTTTTTAGGGAAAAAAAAATATTTAGGTACTAAATATTTAGCAGGTGGATTCATGACTCGGGTATGGATAGAGGATAGAACAAGGTATTTTGTATCACCCGACGGTAGCTTTTCCCGCCTTATATTCCTCACCAGACGGTCTCAATCACAGCCGACAAATCGCACGCGTTCGGATAGAGCGGTTATGGAGGTGGTATCAGTGGCGGTGGGTGGTATTTTCGGATGGGGGGGGGGCAAACAAACCCAGAGGCCCCCTCAAGCCTTCCGAGGGCCCCTCAGGCCTAATGAGGGACCTCTCAAGCCTACCGAGGGCCCCATCAGGCCATACCGTGGGTCCCATCAGGCCTACCGAGGGCCCCTCAGGCACACCAAGGGCCTCTCATGCCTACCGAGGGCCCCTCATGCCTACCGAGGGCCCCTCATGCCTACCGAGGGCCCCTCAGGCCGACTGGGGGCCTTCTGTCGGCCTTAGAGGGCCCCTCATACTGGCTGGGGGCACCTCGGGGCCCTCGGTCAACTTCTCGGAGGGTCCCTCTTACAAATGTATGGGGGGAAATCCTGCCCCCCCCCCCTTCTTGAGTGTGTGTGGGGCAGCTTATTAAAAATAAATGCGTCAACCGAGCCGCCCAAGACTACCTCAAGCAACTTTGACCGCCTGAACTATTGCCATCTGACGTCACGACCAATCGGAGAGCAGAATGTCAAATTACGTAAATATACTTAATTATTTTAAAAACGAATTATCCGGAGGAATTTATAGTGAAGTGTCAAACAAAAAAGTATGATTTATTAATTTGCTTGTCATCAAACACATAAAAGTAGTGAGTTAGGAAACCTGCAACTAGTCTATTATTTGTTTGTCAGAAATGGCGGTAGCCAATGCGCCAGTTCGCTAGACAATGCGCCAGATTACTAGACAAACCCGGGCCTCCAATCAGATTCCTCCATTTGGTCACATGTCCTCTTGCCACCCCCCCCCCCCTCCCTGGGAATTTGTTTACCCAATACGATATGATATTTTTTAATAAAATGTATTTTTATATCGTCAAAAATGGCCTTATATCTCGCGCCGATTCAGGCCAGAAGGCCGTACATTTGTATTGTTTATCAAAACTATATGCATACTCTCTGAGTCAGAGTCCTGACGTCACGCGAATGTAAACAATGGTTCAGCCAATCAGATTCGAAAGTAGTCGCGTAAGGATAGACTCGCATTCGAGATGTGCCAACCGGCGGCCGGCGATTTGTTTGCTAGCACCAGCTGCAAGCTGATTGGCTGATAGTATAGCCTCTGCCCGGGCTAGATCCAGCACCACATTCTTTCGCCAGCACCGCATTCCTTCGCCAAACAATCAAATATATTCGGCTGGAAAGTCTTTTCAGTCAAGAAAACTTGCAGATAGGGGTTTCCCAACACGGGCTACAAAACTGCTATCTCAGTTTAAAACTAATGTTGAAGGTGAACTATTTCCTTTAAGCCTCGCCCTACGGGAGTTTTTTCACCTTCGTCCTACGGGGGGGGGGGGGAGTGACAGCCCCCCCGTTAACTTCCAAACCAAGCAACTTAGAGCAATGCGGTAAGAACCAGCATGTTGCCTGTCATGAGAGGAATCTAACAATATGCGATTTTTAGGCTTCAGGTCAACGGGTGACCTTCCAGGTCAAGTGAATGAACTCGGATTTACCACGTCCAGAACAGCGATTTTGCTCTTCAGAAAACCTCAAAATTAGAAATTGATAAATGTAAATAAAAAGGCATGTTCCTAGACCAGTTTTGGCTCAGAAATACAGGAAAGGTAATTATTTGTTCGTATCTTGTTGACGTCATCAGTTTCTTACACTTAGGGAGCTATCACTCAGTCAAAAATGAAGATATTGCTTCGAAATTTGTTATGGGTATTGTCCATACTCAGTTCTCTCACATATATTCCGGTTTTTCTAACATCTTTGAAAAATTTGATTTTGTGGGTATTTTTCCCAAAAAAAACGTTTATTTTTATTTTAGGGGTCATAACCCAAAATTGTGAAAATCCGAGATTGCCATTTTAAAGAGAATGCCATTTTGCATCTTTGGTTAATTGCGTTTGCAATTTGCTTTAAAACTCTGTTTTCTACGATTTTTCAAATATTTTTCATTTTTTGACCAACATGACGTCATCAAAACATGATTATATCCCAAACTACTTAACCAATTTCAATTAAATTTTACAGCGTACGTATAATTGTTGTAAACTCAGCTACCGAAAATTCCAGCGAGATGCACCGCATGTGTAAAAAGTTATTCAAGAAAAACCTCAGAGGGGGAGGGGGCTGTCAGCCCCCCCCCCGTAGGGCGAGGGTTAAGCGATAGAACGTTATTCACGAAAAACTTTTTGGAAGAAAATGACATCGTGACCTTTGGTGACCTCTGGAGCCTACACTTGACCTTAGCTAAAATTTGAGGACAAGTGCGATTTCATTTTTCATGAGCTTTCGATTGCTTTTTTCCGTTTGTTTCTAGCTATCATCTTTCCCAAGATATTTGTGTGGTTTCTGGAGCAAAGTCCTAAACTGGGAAAATTTGACCTTTGATGACTTCGGATGACCTCAATATTGACCTGAGCTAAACAATGCCCGAAATAACTTAGAATTTCCGTCTCGAGTGCTTTCGAACGTTTTTTTGGTGTCTTTCTAGCCCTTTTAGTTTTCGAGTTAGTGGGGGTCATTTTGACCCCCACCACTCAACACTTTTTTTTTCTCTTTTTCTCTTTTTTTTTCTCTCAACACTTTTTGTTGCCCTTCTCCAAGCCTAAAACAAGCTCTGCAACTTTGTGTATTCTTCACCTTAAAGTTCCTCATTGCTAACCTATGCATGCTACTTGGCAACTGTATTTCACTCGGTTTTAGTATTTTGTCCCCATTTTGGAACTTTTTAAGCCATGGCAGAACTGTTATCAGCTCAATCGGGAATATTATGCCAAAGGCTGGTTCGAATGCGCCTGTCAATAGAAGAGTGGACGCCGCACATGGTGCAGTAACATTTCAACTCTGAACGTGACGATTCATCGTCTGTGATTATAACCTAAACAAACCTGACCTAACCACGTCGCGCCTGTGTAGTAATGTAGTAAGTTCGCTTCATGTAAGTTGTTTTGGAGGGATTTAAAGTTCTAAATGAGTTTTGAAAAGTTGGCGAAAGTATTACACCCCATTAAGTTGTCTGACTGTTTGTGTTGAAAGTGTAAGTTAAAATAATGCCGGTTCGTTATAAAGATTTGAGAAAAGAATAATAATACGACAAGCAAAGTTAAAGTATTGGTGGTTCTCAGTCTCAGTCTTCGGTCAGCTCGGTGGTAAGCGCAGCGCGCACAAACGATCGTCAGGTGAGGTGGTGGTAGAAGATATATTTGACACTTCCGCAAAGCGACATCGAATTTGGTGCCAAATAAAATATGGTAGCCGTGACGTAACATCCGTTCAAAAGGAAAACTTCAAAACACAAAGGAATTGCTCTAAAACACTTCAAAATATAGGAAAATTAAGGTACAAACATGACACACTCCACTCGAAATTGGTACAATTTCGAAACACTAACTGAACAATGCAGTCTAGGCAGGCGGGCGACAAAAGCGCGCGGGCAGCAAACTAGCAAGTCTGAGCCAGCAGTCAACGCGGTAGCAATCACAGCCAATGCGGTAGCGATATCAGTGGACACAACTCACAAGACACATTCCTGGTGGCGCCCGTCGCGCGGGCGCGGTCTCACCGCCTTACTCGGCGGCCTCCAGCGCGTACAGCCGGCTGAGTGGACGGCGCGTGCTCCGGCCACGCAGGACGAGACGGCGGCGCGTGCCCGGCCGTCCGGTCCGCGCAGGAGCGCGGTCACGCGAGCCAGTGGCCATCGGCCGCGCGGTCCCTCGTTGTGGACCAGCACCACGTCTCCGACACAGGGAAGGCGACCCGGGCGACCGCGGGGCGAGGTGCTCCAGCAGCGGAGAGCGCGCTGGTACTCCGTACACCATCGACGGTTGAGGTGGTCACATACTCGCCGCCGGTGTCTCCAGGCCCTGGTAATGGAACATTCACTCAGTGACTGACATCACTCCGTCGATAGAAGTCACCCCGAAGAGGAAGTGCGCTGGCGTGAGGAGGTTCTCCCCATCCCCTGGGTGAGGGGACGCAAGTTGATCGTGAACGCGAGCTCATACAGAGTGACCGACAGTTCTTCAAAGCCGAGGTGACTTTGGTGCAGCGTTATCCTCAGAGCCTTCTTGGTCACGCCCACCATGCGCTCCCAAAACCCTCCCCACCATGGGGCAGCCTCGGGGATGTATCTCCACGTCACATCTCGTGGGAGGTGACCCAACAGTGCATGGAAGGTGCGGGCGTTGTCGCTGTAAATCAGGGTTGGAGTACCACGTAACGCGAAGAACCGTCTCGGCGCCAAAATCAGATCGGCTGTCGACTGCGAGCGGACTAGCTCCAGATGCACAGCACGCGAGGTGGTACACGTGATCAGCAATATCCATACCTTTGCCGTGCCGTCCACGTACAGAGGCCCAAAGTAGTCTACTCCTACTTTAGCGAACGGGCGAGATGGCTGTGTCCGGAAGGTCGGTAGAGCGCCCTCTGGTGACCGGTACGGCAGGTTCCGGTAACGGCGGCACCGGTGGCAGGTGTCGACGACACTGTGAACGGTCCGCCGTCGCACCATGTACTCTGCCGTCAACAGCGCCAGAGTTACTCGGGTACCCTGGTGAAAACATCGGCTGTGAGCGTCGTCGATGATCAGGGTAGTGATATGCGCCAGGTCTGGCAGAATCGGCACCGAGCGCTCTCCAGTCCGCAGCGTCGCATCCAGAAGGCCGTCCTCGCTCAGCTGCGGCCGCAGTTTCTCCAGTGATGAACCTGTCGGCAGCGACTTCTGATCACGCACGGCCTCTACCTCACCTGGATAGACTCGGGCTTGCGCCTCTCGCACCCAGAAGTGGAGGCTTTGCCGCTTCTCCTCTGGTGTCAGTGGTCCCACCACGCGCTCGGTCTTCGGCAGGCGACTGTTGGATACGAAACGACACATCCACGCCAGTCGATTCACAGCTTGGATGAGCGTTGAACATGTGGTCACGTCAAATGGGGGCATCTTCACACACTGGCTGACACGCAGACTCACGCTGACCGGCGTCTTCTCACCTCTGAGCTCCCGTTCCGCCTCCGGTGACGGCTCCAGCCCGTCACTGGTCGGTGGCGGCACTGTTGGGAGAGCAGCAGCTGGGTCCTGTCTGAGGAGCGGAGGACCATGCCACCACATGTCACACTTCTCCAGCGCGGTCAGCGTGATACCTCTCGTCCCGAGGTCAGCTGGATTGTCCTCTCCGCGGACAGGACGCCACTGGTCTGGCCGAGACATCTTCAGGATAGACGTCACGCGGTTCTGCACGAACACCATCAGTAGCCTCTTACTGGTAAGCCAGTACAGCACGTCCATAGCGTCTGTCCAGTACACGACGCGCGGCTCAGTCAGGTTCAGCGAGCCACTGACGAACTCCATCAGCCGGCAGCCAATCAAAGCCGCCATCAGCTCCAGTCTGGGGATGGTGAGAGCAGGTTTGAGCGGCGCCAGTCGCACCTTCGCGATCAGCAGGCGCGACTCCCCACCCTGCAACACGTACACCGTCGCACAGTAGGCATCTCGGGAGGCGTCACAGAACACGTGAAACTCTGGCTCAGAGTCAGTCCCACTGGCCACTGCCGAACGCGGAAACCAGACCGCCTTACTTGCCGAATGACGCCACCAGGTGTCGACGTCCTCCTGCAGGTCTGCGGGAAGCCGGTCGTTCCACGCCAGATCATCAGTCCACGATCGCTGAAACAGCACCTTCCCGCGGATCAGCCACGGCGTCAGCAGACCCAGCGGGTCGAACGGCTTGGCTACTGTAGACAACAGTTCACTCCTCGTGCGCGGACAGGGCATCTCGGATACAGTCACGGCGAGGTCATCAGTCTCAGTCCGCCACATCAGTCCGAGCACGGTGGTGTCTTCAGATACGTCACCCGTCATGCGCGCCTTGTGCAGCTCCATCTTCGCATCTCTGAAGACTCCACCGATCAGCTGCATACCGACGGTCGCGTCTTCTCTCGTGCAGAACGTCGGGCAGAGGTCGTCCATGTAGAGAGAGCTCTCTACTTTCTTCATCAGGTCTGGGTGAACAAGGGCATACTGGTGGACATGACACGATATCGTACGCAGCAGCATGTACGGAGAGCAGGTGATACCGAACGGTACTCGCCGGAACCTCAGGCACAGATCCTGCCACAGGAACTGGACGAAGCGCCGGTCGTCTTCCTCCAGTGCGATCTGATGGAACGCTGATCTGATGTCAGCCTGACATCCTACAGGGTTCGTGCGGAAGCTCAGCAGGACAGCGGGCAGACGGCGCAGCAGGTTCTCACCTGGCTCGAGGTACTCGTTCAAACTCCTTCCGGAGCCGTCTGGGGCCGACCCGTCGAAAACCACCCTCAGCTTTCCGTTGCGATGTATACCACGGTGGGGCAGGAAGAAGGCGGTGGCTGGGTCGTTCGTGGTGGGCGGCGCGTCCTCGATTACGCCGTCCCGCTTCAGCTCCGCCAGGTGCTCGTGGTACCGGCGGCGCTCCTCTTCAGTCATCTTCTCCGTCAGGCGACGGGTGCGCACCTCGGCAGACAGCAGATGGAGGCGGGTCTGCAGTCCGACTTCCAGAGGAGGCCCATCTTGTAGCGGTCGTCTTCCTCGCTCCAGGTTGGTTCAGGCGTGGTCTTCCCGGCGGTCTCCTCTACGGCGATGCCCACCGCGTCCAGCATCCACATCTTCTCAGCCTCCGCCAGCTGACAGCGGTATGCGTGGCGTTGTGCAGACGGCTGCTGTCCCTGTGCCTGTCCATGTAGAACATATCCAAATCCAGTTTCGATCAGACGGAGCCCAGGGCCGACTTCCATCTGATTCCACAGTACAACTTGGTACAGCTGGTCACAGCCTATCAGTATGTCCACAGGCCCTTCACGGAAATCATCAGCCAACAGTACACTTGGGGGCAGCGATTGGAGTTCAGGTGGTTTCGCTCCCACAGGCACACACAGTTTGTCGGTTTTCCAGAACGTCAGTGTGGCCTCACCTGTCCGATAGCCTGTCAGCTTCACGTTCACCTGGTCGTGCTGGCAGGCTTCTTTCACCTTCTCCTGGAACCCGATGCAGGCGAAGGTCCCTCGGCCGACTGTCTCCAGGCCGAGCTCCTCAGCCAGAGAAGCCCTGATGAATGAGGCGTCAGAGCCACCATCGATGAGCACGCGGGTGGGGCACACACCTCTGGGACCTGCAGCGTTCACAAGAACAGTCTGGACGAAGCAGCGGTTCTGGGCATGCACGTTGTACCGAAGCTTACCCCGACTCTGGCCAGTGACAGGGGGTTGCGGCGGTGGTGCGACAGAGGTCGGCGGTCTGGAAATGGAACAGCATGCCTCCCTTGTGGCCCATCAACAGCATGCTCCCCTGGCAGCGGGTGCAGGGACGAGTGGTGTGGCCCTCCACACCAGGGACACTGGGTGCTGGCACATGAACGTAGCAGATGGGGTCCGAGACACTGGTAGCAGAGCCCAGCCTGCTTAACCACACGCCATCGAGCCGGTACAGACATGCAGCGATAAGCAGTGCAAGCAGACAAGCCATGCTTGCTGATGCCACATGCAGAACATACCCAGTCAGGTGATCTTGTCTTCTGTCCCTGTGCCAGGACACTGACAGTTGACTTGCCTGGTGCTGAAGCAGACTGACCCTCTGCGACCACCTCTCTCATGCAGATCTCCAACTGCAGGAATATCAGGAACGCCGACAGGCTGTCTCCAGAAACTCTTGCGTTGCCCAGCGACCTCATCCACTCCAGCTTCCAGGACTCTGGGATACAGGACTTCAGTACAGGCGTCAACAGCACAGAAAATGACTCAGATGTCACACCCATGGTCTCCAGAGACCGCACATCCGCTACCAAGCCATCAACCAGCTGACGCAGCTGAGCAAGGTCCCTGTCATTACGAACATCAGCAGTGGTCAACAGTCTCTGCATCAGTGCCTCCCTTTGCAGATCCGGACGGTCAAACCTTTCCTGCAGGGTCAGGACTGCCTTCAGGTACCCCTCGTCAGTGAAGGGAGTCCCTGGATAGCTAGCTCAGCACTCCCAGTCAGGTATGTCTTAACCCGCGAGTTACTGGGGTATATTTCATAACGCGACTTACGGGGGGGGGGGCTATTTTTTGCCCCCCCCCCCCCCCCCCTCTGATCTCCGGAACTACTGGACCGAATGTAAAAATTCAAACGGCATTCGATAGCCCTGGGAAATTTATCGAGGGAAATATAATATTGTTGACCTCGGGGTCACCGATGACGTCACAGGTCAGGTCAAGTACAAAATGTTTGACAGTGTCAAAAGGTCTCGATGGATGGAATTGTCGCGCAAAATTGCGATATTAAACGCATACGCTGTCGATAAATCGGTATGATTCGTGTGTCTGACACTTCTAAGTACCTTTCTAAGCTGTTTATGATCTTGGGTCAAGTCAAGGTCATCCGAGGTCACGAGGTCAAACTGCAGATTACGGTCATTAGGCGTTGTAACACATGTGATGGGTTTGTGTTTCGTCTAGAACGCGAAAAATGGCCCTAGAACATTGTTTGTTCCATATAAATAGAAGTAAAAAGCAAAAATGGAAATGCGTTTTTTATGCATAGTAATGCTGTGAGAAGTGGTTGATTGTCATTTAAAGGTCATAACTCGGTAATTTTTAAAGATATCGACTTTAAATTTGGTACACATATTCACCGCATACATCTCGATCACATATATTCCGGTTTTTGGATAATTCTGATTTTTTCTTGAAAATTTTGTTTAAAAAAAAATGTATTTGGATTTCTCAAAATTTTGAATTTAAAAAAAACTCACAAATCCGAGGTAGTAGTTTGATAGCCCAGTCGATTGTCAGTAATTTGATTTAAAACAATTTAGTTTATCTCAAATATCGTACCTTTGACAGCGTTTTCCGCAAACCATTATTTTGCAACAAAAACCGAAGAACATGACGTCACTCTGACGTCATTCCCGGTTGACCTATCATAGCCTCATATTTTTCCTTTTGCCAACATATGTAAAATTGATGTGAGAGAAGGTACTGCAAGTTTGGTGACGATACAGGTGTTCGTTTAGGAGTTATTGCAAAATAACGGGAGGGGGGGGGGGCAAAAAATAGCCCCCCCCCCAGTAACTCGCGGGTTAAGGTGGGCCAGCTTTCCCACGGGTGCATACCTGGGGCTGTGGTGTACAGACACACTGAACAGATTCCAAAATTCAGGCCAGGATTCCACCTTCCCACTGAACTTCGGCAGTTTAAACTCAAGCTGGAAATCTTTACCCGGAGTGAAACTGGATTGCCTTCCCCTTGCAGAATCAGAACCCTTCTCCAGCCTGGTAAGGACCCTTTTCGCTTTGTAGATTTGATCGCACATATCATCCATGTGAGAGCTCTCATCGGGGACGCCCAGCTTGTCTAACTCGACCTGAACTTGCAACATTAGTTCCACATGTTTCTCAAGGTGGTGAATAGCTAAGGCCAACTCATCTTCATCATCGGTACACTCTTTACACTCTTTAACAAATTGTGTTGCTTTACCTCTTGCAACTGTTCTTTGATGCTTCAGGTCGGCTTCTGCCATCACAAATATTGAGGTCACACAGAATCACAAATCTTGACATACAAGTCAATCGGCGAACCAAAGTATCAGCCAAATCAAATCAGCAAAATTAAGTAACAATAACAAGCAATCTCTATCCGGCCAGGAGACTATGTTGAAAGTGTAAGTTAAAATAATGCCGGTTCGTTATAAAGATTTGAGAAAAGAATAATAATACGACAAGCAAAGTTAAAGTATTGGTGGTTCTCAGTCTCAGTCTTCGGTCAGCTCGGTGGTAAGCGCAGCGCGCACAAACGATCGTCAGGTGAGGTGGTGGTAGAAGGTATATTTGACACTTCCGCAAAGCGACATCGAATGTGGTGCCAAATAAAATATGGTAGCCGTGACGTAACATCCGTTCAAAAGGAAAACTTCACAACACAAAGGAATTGCTCTAAAACACTTCAAAATATAGGAAAATTAAGGTACAAACATGACAGTTTGTATGGTAGCTGAGGACTGCCAGGCGCCAGAGCATCACTGCTAGCTGATGAATGCCATTTACAGTGTCCCCACCATTTGACAGGTTCAGCTGCCACCATGGGGTCGCAGCTACTGCTGCGGTGGGACAACCACCTGCCCAGCTTCGCCTGCTCCATGAAGGAGTGTCTGGACGATGGCGACCTCACTGACCTGACCATCTCCTGCCAAGGCAGAGTGCTGCACTGCCACAAGCTGGTCCTCTCCGTGGCCAGCCCACACTTCAAACAAATGCTGAAGGTGAGACAGATGGCCTGCTGATAGCTGGCCAGGCAACAGCTGACTGCTTACTTCTGCTGAACAGGCTGATCCACTTCCCTTGCTGATGTCCAGGTGATGAGAAGCTTCTTCTGCACCTGTCTGGGCCTCATCGCAGTCACCTGGCATACTGTGGGTGACATACCCTTCAACGTGTTTTGTTCTTTGTTTTACTTAGATAGCAGATAACTTTATCTGCTGTAGCAGATAACTATGGCGCTGGCTGACATTGAGTGTGGCGAAATAATGTATTTGCTATACTCCAACTCAGTTATTTTGACAAGACAGAAATTTGAGATTGGAATGTAGCGATTTTGGAGTTCCGAAATGCTCAGCCATTGGTATGACATCACATCCAGGACTTGTTAAACTTCCTGCAAACATATTTAAATCTTTTCTGGAGGCTCTTGTGCTGCCTTTACTAGGCTACTGCAGAGTGATGATGGCAATCTTTTCTGGAGGCTCTTGTGCTGCCTTTACTAGGCTACTGCAGAGTGATGATGGCAATCTTTTCTGGAGGCTCTTGTGCTGCCTTTACTAGGCTACTGCAGAGTGATGATGGCAATCTTTTCTGGAGGCTCTTGTGCTGCCTTTACTAGGCTACTGCAGAGTGATGATGGCAATCTTTTCTGGAGGCTCTTGTGCTGCCTTTGCAGAGAGTGATGATGGCAATCTTTTCTGGAGGCTCTTGTGCTGCCTTTACTAGGTTACTGCAGAGTGATGATGGCAATCTTTTCTGGAGGCTCTTGTTCTGCCTTTACTAGGCTACTGCAGAGTGATGATGGCAATCTTTTCTGGAGGCTCTTGTGCTGCCTTTACTAGGCTACTGCAGAGTGATGATGGCAATCTTTTCTGGAGGCTCTTGTGCTGCCTTTACTAGGCTACTGCAGAGTGATGATGGCAATCTTTTCTGGAGGCTGTTGTGCTGCCTTTACTAGGCTACTGCAGAGTGATGATGGCAATCTTTTCTGGAGGCTCTTGTGCTGCCTTTACTAGGCTACTGCAGAGTGATGATGACAATCTTTTCTGGAGGCTCGTGCTGCCTTTACTAGGCTACTGCAGAGTGATGATGGCAATCTTTTCTGGAGGCTCTTGTGCTGCCTTTATTAGGCTACTGCAGAGTGATGATGACAATCTTTTCTGGAGGCTCTTGTGCTGCCTTTACTAGGCTACTGCAGAGTGATGATGGCAATCTTTTCTGGAGGCTGTTGTGCTGCCTTTACTAGGCTACTGCAGAGTGATGATGGCAATCTTTTCTGGAGGCTCTTGTGCTGCCTTTACTAGGCTACTGCAGAGTGATGATGGCAATCTTTTCTGGAGGCTCTTGTGCTGCCTTTACTAGGCTACTGCAGAGTGTGATGAGGGAGCATAGTGCAGTCCGAATGTGTTGAGGGAACCGCTGGTGTTCGAGATCAGCCCCACAAATTGTGTCTAGAGACGACCGAATGCCACACAACCTTTCACCCGTAATTTTTCGAAATTGGCAATATTTGTGTATTTGTTGTATGTGAAATTTGTGGGTCTTGTATCTGATTTTAAATTTGGTCATGAAGTGCTATAATTCTTGTGTAGTTTTAATGTAGGATCCTGTCGGAACCAACATCATGTGAGATAAATGATCCACCTTGAATGTTCTTCATATCATGGGACTCTGTTCAATCCAAGACCAGTTGCTATTCTTTTTTTTAGAGAGCCTCGAAGATCCAAGATCTACTACCGTATTTCGTTGCTAGATCTGTAAGTATCATCTTGGATCTGGTATCCGTTTGTGGGATCCACGAAGAACATGTCCGCCGCGAGGTGCGTTGGCATTGGAGTGTCATGCGCGTCAGTGAATCTTGTCTGAAAATCAGTCCGAGGCCGCCACCACGTGTGCCGTATCGCTGACCTGACCTGTGTGTTCCGCCACCGGCAGGCCAATCCGGGCCAGCACCCGATCGTGATAATGCGCGACATTCCCTACAAGGACATGGCGTCGCTGCTGACCTTCATCTACCAGGGCGAGGTCACCGTCTCAGAGGAGGAGCTGCCCAGCTTCCTCAAGACGGCCAAGGCGCTGGAGGTGCGCGGCCTGGCCGACGACGACTGCGCCAAGGCCGGCGGACAGACCGTGCCCGGCGCCACCCGACCCGTGAGTGAGACCGCCAGCCCGAGACTCGGAACCCGGGCGCCGTCCCCGAACCCGGACCGTCGGCCCCGGACCCCCGGACCCCCGGACCCCGGACCCCCGGACCCCCGGACCGGACCCCAGGCCCCGGACCCCCGAGATGAGCCCCCAGCCCCGGACCCCTAGCCCCGGACCTCCAGCCCTGGACCCCGGACCCGGCCCCCTGAGATGAGACCCCGGCACCGGCCCCCTGAGATGAGACCCCGGACCCGGCCCCCTGAGATGAGACCCCGGCACCGGCCACTCAGTCCTGAGTCCAGCTGCCCGAGTCGGCCTATTAGCTGGCACCGTACCGAGCTACTGGGTACCGACGGACCGGTCTGTGCACAACAGCCCCGGGAACGGTGGAAAGAGATACTGACAGACCAGTCTGGTGCACAACAGCCCCGGGAACGGTGGACAGGGATACTGACAGACCAGTCTGGTGCACAACAGCCCCGGGAACGGTGGACAGGGATACTGACATACCAATCTGGTGCACAACAGCCCCGGGAACGGTGGACAGGGAGTACTGACAGACCAGCCTGGTGCACAACAGCCCCGGGAACGGTGGACAGGGATACTGACAGACCAGTCTGGTGCACAACAGCCCCGGGAACGGTGGACAGAGATACTGACAGACCAGTCTGGTGCACAACAGCCCCGGGAACGGTGGACAGGGATACTGACAGACCAGTCTGGTGCACAACAGCCCCGGGAACGGTGGACAGGGATACTGACAGACCAGTCTGGTGCACAACAGCCCCGGGAACGGTGGACAGGGAGTACTGACAGACCAGCCTGGTGCACAACAGCCCCGGGAACGGTGGACAGGGATACTGACAGACCAGTCTGGTGCATAACAGCCCCGGGAACGGTGGACAGGGATACTGACGGACCAGTCTGGTGCACAACAGCCCCGAGAACGGTGGACAGGGATACTGACAGACCAGTCTGGTGCACAACAGCCCGGGGAACGGTGGACAGGGATACTGACAGACCAGTCTGGTGCACAACAGCCCCGGGAACGGTGGACAGGGAGTACTGACAGACCAGCCTGGTGCACAACAGCCCCGGGAACGGTGGACAGGGATACTGACAGACCAGTCTGGTGCACAACAGCCCCGGGAACGGTGGACAGGGATACTGACAGACCAGTCTGGTGCACAACAGCCCCGGGAACGGTGGACAGGGATACTGACAGACCAGTCTGGTGCACAACAGCCCCGGGAACGGTGGACAGGGATACTGACAGACCAGTCTGGTGCACAACAGCCCGGGGAACGGTGGACGGGGAGTACTGACAGACCAGTCTAGTGCACACAGCCCCGGGAACGGTGGACAGGGATACTGCCAGACCAGTCTGGTGCACAACAGCCCCGGGAACGGTGGACAGGGATACTGACAGACCAGTCTGGTGCACAACAGCCCCGGGAACGGTGGACAGGGATACTGACAGACCAGCCTGGTGCACAACAGCCCCGGGAACGGTGGACAGGGATACTGACAGACCAGTCTGGTGCACAACAGCCCCGGGAACGGTGGACAGGGATACTGACAGACCAGTCTGGTGCACAACAGCCCCGGGAACGGTGGACAGGGATACTGACAGACCAGTCTGGTGCACAACAGCCCCGGGAACGGTGGACAGGGATATTGACAGACCAGTCTGGTGCACAACAGCCCCGGGAACGGTGGACAGGGATACTGACAGACCAGTCTGTGCACAACAACCCCGGGTACCTTGGGACAGAGATACTGACAGACCAGTCTGGTGCACAACAGCCCCGGGAACGGTGGACAGGGATACTGCCAGACCAGTCTGGTGCACAACAGCCCCAGGAACGGTGGACAGGGATACTGACAGACCAGTCTGGTGCACAACAGCCCCGGGAACGGTGGACAGGGATACTGACAGACCAGTCTGGTGCACAACAGCCCCGGGGACGGTGGAC
Source organism: Chirona hameri (assembly GCA_036785665.1). NCBI lineage: Eukaryota > Metazoa > Arthropoda > Thecostraca > Balanomorpha > Balanidae > Chirona > Chirona hameri. The sequence goes on along the minus strand of JAXIVJ010007160.1, from coordinate 37,482 downwards.
AGGGAGTACTGACAGACCAGTCTGGTGCACAACAGCCCCGGGAACGGTGGACAGGGATACTGACAGACCAGTCTGGTGCACAACAGCCCGGGGAACGGTGGACAGGGATACTGACAGACCAGTCTGGTGCACAACAGCCCCGGGAACGGTGGACAGGGAGTACTGACAGACCAGCCTGGTGCACAACAGCCCCGGGAACGGTGGACAGGGATACTGACAGACCAGTCTGGTGCACAACAGCCCCGGGAACGGTGGACAGGGATACTGACAGACCAGTCTGGTGCACAACAGCCCCGGGAACGGTGGACAGGGATACTGACAGACCAGTCTGGTGCACAACAGCCCCGGGAACGGTGGACAGGGATACTGCCAGACCAGTCTGGTGCACAACAGCCCCGGGAACGGTGGACAGGGGGTACTGACAGACCAGTCTGGTGCACAACAGCCCCGGGGACGGTGGACAGGGATACTGACAGACCAGTCTGTGCACAACAACCCCGGGTACCTTGGGACAGAGATACTGACAGACCAGTCTGGTGCACAACAGCCCCGGGAACGGTGGACAGGGATACTGACAGACCAGTCTGGTGCACAACAGCCCAGGGAACGGTGGACAGGGATACTGACAGACCAGTCTGGTGCACAACAGCCCCGGGAACGGTGGATAGGGATACTGACAGACCAGTCTGGTGCACAACAGCCCCGGGAACGGTGGACAGGGGGTACTGACAGACCAGTCTGGTGCACAACAGCCCCGGGAACGGTGGACAGGGATACTGACAGACCAGTCTGTGCACAACAACCCCGGGTACCTTGGGACAGAGATACTGACAGACCAGTCTGGTGCACAACAGCCCCGGGAACGGTGGACAGGGATACTGACAGACCAGTCTGGTGCACAACAGCCCCGGGAACGGTGGACAGGGATACTGACAGACCAGTCTGTGCACAACAACCCCGGGTACCTTGGGACAGAGATACTGACAGACCAGTCTGGTGCACAACAGCCCCGGGAACGGTGGACAGGGATACTGACAGACCAGTCTGGTGCACAACAGCCCCGGGAACGGTGGACAGAGATACTGCCAGACCAGTCTGTGCACAACAACCCCGGGTACCTTGGGACAGAGATACTGACAGACCAGTCTGGTGCACAACAGCCCCGGGAACGGTGGACAGGGATACTGACAGACCAGTCTGGTGCACAACAGCCCCGGGAACGGTGGACAGGGATACTGACAGACCAGTCTGTGCACAACAACCCCGGGTACCTTGGGACAGAGATACTGACAGACCAGTCTGGTGCACAACAGCCCCGGGAACGGTGGACAGGGATACTGACAGATCAGTCTGGTGCACAACAGCCCCGGGAACGGTGGACAGAGATACTGACAGACCAGCCTGGTGCACAACAGCCCCGGGAACGGTGGACAGAGATACTGCCAGACCAGTCTGGTGCACAACAGCCCCGGGAACGGTGGACAGAGATACTGACAGACCAGCCTGGTGCACAACAGCCCCGGGAACGGTGGACAGGGATACTGACAGACCAGTCTGGTGCACAACAGCCCCGGGAGCGGTGGACAGGGATACTGACAGACCAGTCTGGTGCACAACAGCCCCGGGAACGGTGGAGAGGGATACTGACAGACCAGTCTGGTGCACAACAGCCCCGGGAACGGTGGACAGGGATACTGACAGACCAGCCTGGTGCACAACAGCCCCGGGAACGGTGGACAGGGATACTGACAGACCAGTCTGGTGCACAACAGCCCCGGGAACGGTGGACAGGGATACTGACAGACCAGTCTGGTGCACAACAGCCCCGGGAACGGTGGACAGGGATACTGACAGACCAGCCTGGTGCACAACAGCCCCGGGAACGGTGGACAGGGATACTGACAGACCAGTCTGGTGCACAACAGCCCCGGTAACGGTGGACAGGGATACTGACAGACCAGTCTGGTGCACAACAGCCCCGGTAACGGTGGACAGGGATACTGACAGACCAGTCTGGTGCACAACAGCCCCGGGAACGGTGGACAGGGATACTGACAGACCAGTCTGGTGCACAACAACCCCGGGAACGGTGGACAGGGATACTGACAGACCAGTCTGGTGCACAACAGCCCCGGGAACGGTGGACAGGGATACTGACAGACCAGTCTGGTGCACAACAGCCCCGGGAACGGTGGACAGGGATACTGCCAGACCAGTCTGGTGCACAACAGCCCGGGAACGGTGGACAGGGGGTACTGACAGACCAGTCTGGTGCACAACAGCCTCGGGGACGGTGGACAGGGATACTGACAGACCAGTCTGTGCACAACAACCCCGGGTACCTTGGGACAGAGATACTGACAGACCAGTCTGGTGCACAACAGCCCCGGGAACGGTGGACAGGGATACTGACAGACCAGTCTGGTGCACAACAGCCCCGGGAACGGTGGACAGGGATACTGACAGACCAGTCTGGTGCACAACAGCCCCGGGAACGGTGGACAGGGATACTGACAGACCAGTCTGTGCACAACAACCCCGGGTACCTTGGGACAGAGATACTGACAGACCAGTCTGGTGCACAACAGCCCCGGGAACGGTGGACAAGGATACTGACAGACCAGTATGGCGCACAACAGCCCCGGGAACGGTGGACAGAGATACTGACAGACCGGCCTGGTGCACAACAGCCCCGGGAACGGTGGACAGAGATACTGACAGACCAGTCTGTGCACAACAACCCCGGGTACCTTGGGACAGAGATACTGACAGACCAGTCTGGTGCACAACAGCCCCGGGAACGGTGGACAGGGATACTGACATACCAGCCTGGTGCACAACAGCCCCGGGAACGGTGGACAGGGATACTGACAGACCAGTCTGGTGCACAACAGCCCCGGGAACGGTGGACAGGGATACTGACAGACCAGTCTGGTGCACAAAAGCCCCGGGAACGGTGGACAGGGATACTGACAGACCAGTCTGGTGCACAACAGCCCCGGGAACGGTGGACAGGGATACTGACAGACCAGTCTGGTGCACAACAGCCCCGGGAACGGGGGACAGGGATACTGACAGACCAGTCTGGTGCACAACAGCCCCGGGAACGGTGGACAGGGAGTACTGACAGACCAGTCTGGTGCACAGCAGCCCCGGGAATGGTGGACAGGGATACTGACAGACCAGTCTGGTGCACAACAGCCCCGGGAACGGTGGACAGGGATACTGACAGACCAGTCTGGTGCACAACAGCCCCGGGAACGGTGGACAGGGATACTGACATACCAGTCTGGTGCACAACAGCCCCGGGAACGGTGGACAGGGATACTGACAGACCAGTCTGGTGCACAACAGCCCCGGGAACGGTGGACAGAGATACTGCCAGACCAGTCTGGTGCACAGCAGCCCCGGGAACGGTGGAGTGAGAGTCATGTCAGTGTCGGGACTCTCTGATGGGTGCCTTTTACTCTTGATGTGTCATCTGAGTTCTACCAGGGCTGTGGCTTCTGTCGGACTCTTACCTGCCACCTGTGACCCCGTGTTCATCGGTGTCGTGTGGTTTATATGCCCGGCCTCTGTTTACCTGCCACTTGTGACCCCGTGTTCATCGGTGTCTCGTGGTTTGTATCTCCGGCCTCTGCCTGGCCTGTGACGTGTGACCCCGATTGTACCGCAACTGTCCTGTGCTCTGTAACAACGGACATCTCCGTGTCAGACAACCGGCGGCCTGACCTGACTGACTGGGTGCTGCCCCGGCAGGCGACGGGCCGTCCGTCCCACCTGGAGCCGGAGGTGGTGGTGAAGGAGGAGCCGTGTGACCCGGACGAGACGCCCACCGGCCGGCCACCGGTCGCCATGGCCACCATCAGCGACATGAGCCTGCTGCAGAGCTCCGCGTCCGCCCCTGACGGTACGATGATGGGCTCCGGGTCCGCCCCCGACGGTACGATGATGGGCTCCGGGTCCGCCCCCTGACGGTACGATGATGGGCTCCGGGTCCGCCCCGACGGTACGATGATGGGCTCCGGGTCCGCCCCCTGACGGTACGATGATGGGCTCCGGGTCCGCCCCGACGGTACGATGATGGGCTCCGCGTCCGCCCCCGACGGTACGATGATGGGCTCCGGGTCCGCCCCGACGGTACGATGATGGGCTCCGCGTCCGCCCCCGACGGTACGATGATGGGCTCCGGGTCCGCCCCCTGACGGTACGATGATGGGCTCCGGGTCCGCCCCCTGACGGTACGATGATGGGCTCCGGGTCCGCCCCGACGGTACGATGATGGGCTCCGCGTCCGCCCCCGACGGTACGATGATGGGCTCCGGGTCCGCCCCCTGACGGTACGATGATGGGCTCCGGGTCCGCCCCGACGGTACGATGATGGGCTCCGCGTCCGCCCCCGACGGTACGATGATGGGCTCCGGGTCCGCCCCCTGACGGTTCGATGATGGGCTCCGGGTCCGCCCCGACGGTACGATGATGGGCTCCGCGTCCGCCCCCGACGGTACGATGATGGGCTCCGGGTCCGCCCCCTGACGGTACGATGATGGGCTCCGGGTCCGCCCCGACGGTACGATGATGGGCTCCGCGTCCGCCCCCGACGGTACGATGATGGGCTCCGGGTCCGCCCCCTGACGGTACGATGATGGGCTCCGGGTCCGCCCCGACGGTACGATGATGGGCTCCGCGTCCGCCCCCGACGGTACGATGATGGGCTCCGGGTCCGCCCCCTGACGGTACGATGATGGGCTCCGGGTCCGCCCCCTGACGGTACGATGATGGGCTCCGGGTCCGCCCCCGACGGTACGATGATGGGCTCCGGGTCCGCCCCTGACGGTACGATGATGGGGTCCGCCCCCGACGGTACGATGATGGGCTCCGGGTCCGCCCCTGACGGTACGATGATGGGCTCCGGGTCCGCCCCCTGACGGTACGATGATGAGCTCCGGGTCCGCCCCCGACGGTACGATGATGGGCTCCGGGTCCGCCCCCTGACGGTACGATGATGGGATCCGCCCCCGACGGTACGATGATGGGCTCCGGGTCCGCCCCTGATGGTACGATGATGGGGTCCGCCCCCGACGGTACGATGATGGGCTCCGGGTCCGCCCCGACGGTACGATGATGGGGTCCGGTTCCGCCCCGACGGTACGATGATGGGCTTCGGGTCCGCCCCCTGACGGTACGATGATGGGCTCCGCGTCCGCCCCGACGGTACGATGATGGGCTTCGGTTCCGCCCCCGACGGTACGATGATGGGCTTCGGGTCCGCCCCGACGGTACGATGATGGGCTCCGGGTCCGCCCCCTGACGGTACGATGATGGGCTCCGGGTCCGACCCCAACGGTACGATGATGGGCTCCGGGTCCGACCCCGACGGTACGATGATGGGCTCCGGGTCCGCCCCCGACGGTACGATGATGGGCTCCGGGTCCGCCCCTGACGGTACGATGATGGGGTCCGCCCCCGACGGTACGATGATGGGCTCCGGGTCCGCCCCCTGACGGTACGATGATGGGGTCCGCCCCCGACGGTACGATGATGGGCTCCGGGTCCGCCCCCTGACGGTACGATGATGGGCTCCGGGTCCGCCCCCGACGGTACGATGATGGGCTCCGGGTCCGCCCCGACGGTACGATGATGGGCTCCGGTTCCGCCCCCGACGGTACGATGATGGGCTCCGGGTTCGCCCCCTGACGGTACGATGATGGGCTCCGGGTCCGCCCCCGACGGTACGATGATGGGCTCCGGGTCCGCCCCTGACGGTACGATGATGGGCTCCGCCCCCGACGGTACGATGATGGGCTCCGGGTCCGCCCCCTGACGGTACGATGATGGGCTCCGGGTCCGCCCCCGACGGTACGATGATGGGCTCCGGGTCCGCCCCCTGACGGTACAATGATGGGCTCCGGGTCCGCCCCGACGGTACGATGATGGGCTCCGGTTCCGCCCCCGACGGTACGATGATGGGCTCCGGGTCCGCCCCCGACGGTACGATGATGGGCTCCGGGTCCGCCCCGACGGTACGATGATGGGCTCCGGGTCCGCCCCCGACGGAATTCCTTCTGTTTTTGCAGTGCAGTGTTCCGGTTATGGGCGCGAAATAACCGAGGAGTTATCTCTCCCCCCCCCCCCCCCCAAGCAAAGCAAAACAAAAAGCAAACTACCAAAGCAGTGTAGTGTTGACTGGTGACTTTGTCTGGACTCGCTGACGAGTAGCACGGATCAACGTATGGTGGTCTGTTGCCGGCGACTGCGTGGGACGTGATATAGCCCAGCCTTGGCTATTGGGGCGCTGGTGACGCCAGGAACTATCCAGACTAGCCTAGTCTTGGCTATTGGGGCGCTGGTGACACCAGGAGCTACCCGGAGTGCGTCGGCACGCGGTAACTGTTTCCATCTCCCCTCCCTCCTTCCCTCCCCAGGTGACCGGTTTGGTGAGGCCAGCTCGTTTGAAATGACTCCGGCCGGGCCGCCGACCAAAAGTGAGTAGCCGGTCACACTGATATCTTAGGGCGTCACGCGAACTCGGGACATTCGTATATCCCCCCCCCCCCCCGCCCCCCAACCGTAGTATTTATTGTGTTTTGGAGAATTGCTTGATGACCTGGTAAACCCCAAGCCAAGCCTTTGTCCTTGACTCTCAACGCACTAATGCAGCTCCATTTTTTTTTTGTCTTCTAACCACCACCCATTAATAGGTGACCAGGAGTGCCCCCGCCCTCGATCCCAACGACGCACGGCACCTTAAGTTAACACCAGAGAACAAAAGAGAAAATGTCGCGGCACTCCCAGCTAAGAAATGGAAACAAACATAAAAAAAGCATATGAAGAGAGGTAGTTTGGGTGTTAGATGTGGTGATATAAAAGAAGGCGAAAAGTAGTCATTGTTGAAAACAGCAAATGACTGCCCCCCAACTACGTCCCAGGATATCATCCTCACTCATCCTCATCCAGGACAGGATGAGGATGGATTCATTCACTGTGTTAGTAAAGCTGGGGATATCAGTCATACAGGGCAGAGAACAAATTCTGGTCTATTTTCAAGTTTTCTTGCTGGGACTTTGTGGACCCCACTCAGCTAAGCGTAGCTTGTTGCTGAGTAGGGATCCCAAAGCCAGCGCCAATCAATGGGTATATACCTAATGATATACCATATAATAATATATCTGGTATTATATGGTAGGAAATGATAATGGATAGTCTGTGGATAATATGGCAGGGAAGGTGATTACATGACAGGTGATATATGACAGGAAAGGTAATTATGATATAAAGGACAAATATGTAATCCGAGAATATCTCACATTGTTCTTTGGAATGAACATGAAAGGTGTTACAGTCACGATGTATATGTACATCAGCATATTCTATATAGAAGCTCTATATTTATTCATGTAATGTGTTTGAAGTCGTGAAATGTTGTTAACTACACTGATATTACTAACAATTAAGTATTATAATGCTGTCACTACCGCATTGTTTTCGTCATATTCCTCCAGAATTTGACGTTTGGTGATATTTTGTATAAGTTGCTTAGAACGGGGAATCGCATTACGTTGTGGGAAAACAGATGATATTGAAGAGTTCCATAGACGTGGACCAAACCAAGCTATTGTGCGGATGCGGTAAAGTTTCCTAGTAAATATTTCAATGAAGTGACGTGTTATTCTAGATCCACGATGGTTAGGCGGATATCAATTGAAGAGTGATCTAATCAAGGTTGGAGCTTCTCGGATAATGACGCTATGCATTACAAGAATGGACTGTTGTTTAGCAATATCTGTAAGTTTAAGTAGCTGAAGTTTAAGAAATATTGGGTTCGAGTGGGCAATCCTATGTTGATTGTCAATAATCCTAACTGCTTTCTTCTGAAGAATTAATAGTTTATTGAGTAATGTTTGCGCCGAATTTCCCCAAATAAGGCAGCAATAATTGAGATAGGGCATAATTAGACTATTATACAATAATAACAGATATTTGCGGCCAAGGGAGGATCTTGATCGCTTTAGTATGCCAATATTTCGGCTTATTATGACAGTTATGTGATCAATGTGGCTCTTCCACTTTAGGTTTGTATCTATGTATACGCCAAGATACTTTACAGTCTCAGAGTGTTCGATAATGGCTTCATTCAAAATTACTTTAATCTTTACATCTTGATTACTACTATTATACAGTTGATAACACGTCTTCCTAGTGTTCAAGGAAAGTTTATTTATCTGAAACCATTTGCAAAGCATTAGTAAATTTGAGTAGCATGTTTGGAAGTTTTACTGCGTTATCGGCTTCAAAGAAAATTGCTGTATCGTCTGCATATAACAAAGTTTATGCCTGTTTGCAAACATTAGGAAGATCATTTATGTACAGAATAAAGAGCAGGGGTCCCAAAATAGATCCCTGTGGGACACCAATGTTTATTTTTTGCAAACTGGATTTTATATTGAGATATTCAACACACTGATATCGATCATTTAAATACGATTCAATTAAATTTAGAAATGTGTCCAAAAAGCCATATGCCCTGAGTTTGCTTAGTAGTATGCTATGATCCACTGTGTCAAAAGCTTTTTTTAGGTCTAAGGATATCCCACATGTAATATTGTTGTGCTAAAATCCTTTTAGGACTTTATCTTGTAGGAGGAGCAGGGGCATATATGTTGAGTGGCCCTTTCTGAAACCGAATGGATTACAGCAAAGAATATCGTTATTTGAAATATGATCCATCATTCTATGATTTATAATTTTTTCCAGAACTTTTGAAAGATAGGGCAAGATGCTAATTGGCCGGTAGTTGTTCATATTTGTATTATCTCCTGATTTAAAGATCGGTCTAACCACTGCAATTTTAAGTTTATTGGGAAATACCCCAGCTTGTAAGTAACAGTTTACAAAATGGACAATGTGGTGAATGATGGAATTATAAGTAAGTTTAAACAATTTACCATTAATGTTGTCAACACCAGCCCCTACATTTTTCATGTTTGTAACAACTTGCATAAGTTCATCACTGTTTGTGAGCTCCACTTGATTTATTGTGTTATTACGAGTATTTACGAACATTAAGGGGCTCTCAGAGCATGGCTCAATTGTACTTTGTAGTACTTTCCCCACAGAGCGGAAAAATTTGTTAAAGCTATTAGCTATTTCGTTTGGGTTATCAACTTCAATATCATTTTCATTCTTGAAGGAATTAGGTACACGCTTTGTATTGCTTTTACCTATTGCATGTTCAGTAAGTATGTTCCACATTTTCTTTGCATTATTTCTGTTTGTTTCAAGTTTAGTTTCTATGTATTTCTTTTTTGCACATCTTATAATCCCAATTAGGATGTTCCTATACTGATTATACTTTTTCTTGTTATTTGGTGAAGGATGTTTTTGCTTCAAGGCAAATAGCTTTGATCGGTGAATGATGGATGAAAGGATTGCAGGAGATATCCATGGCTTAATTGCGCTATTTTTTTCTATTCGTTTTATGCTGATAACTATACCGATTTTTGGTTGTTGAATAGGCATGTAAAAGAACATCACATGCTTCCTCTGGATCACTTATATTTTCAAAACCATCTAGTGCATGTATCAAGTCACTTGTGAACTGAGTAATTTTGCTGTAATCAAAATTGACCTTGGTTTCTCTTATGTTTTCATTGAGCACAATGTGTTTATTTAAAGTCGCAAATACTGGAAAATGGTCACTTGTATCATCAAATATTATACCAGAATTTTTAACACAGCCCAGGTTGTTACAAAATATATTGTCAATGAGAGAAGCACAAGTGTCTTGAGCTCTAGTGGGCTTTGATATTAATGGCAGAAAACCAGACGATGCCAAGGTACTAAAAAATCTGAAGTTTGGCTGTTATGGCACATGTTTAGAAGATCATAATTAAAGTCTCCACAAAGAAAGATAGTTTTGTTTTTGGTAGAAAGAAAATCAAGAGCAATCCCAAACTCATCATTGAAAATGCTATGGTTGAGGTTAGGAGGCCTATATAAAAGGAAAACAGTAATAAATAAAGTGCTACTCAATTAACACTCCAAAAGTAAAGATTCTGTACATTTAACAAGTTTGGGCATTTTCCTTATACTCTTTAAGCAATAATTTCTTGCATAAATCGCTACTCCTCCACCAACGCCCACATCTCGATTGTCAAAAAAAAACATGAGCAGCCTTCTAAACTTCTTTTTTCCTCTAACCCATCATGTAACCAAGTCTCTGAAACACATATGAAAGACCATCTACATTTTGTGAGGTGCAAGAATACCTGAAACTCTGAAAACTTATCATCAGATAACATGGACCTTGCATTCACATGAATAATACTAAATTGGTGGGAAATGTGAGGTTCTTGACTGCTAATAGATTCATTTGGTAAGCTGAAATATTGACAATTTGTTCTAAGAGTTTCAGAAGTGTTTTGGGTCTGTGATAGGTCAGAAGGGCCAATTGTAGGGAATGGTGAAAACAATTGTTGATCGAGAGTTTGTGGGTGGGCAGTGCTCTCACACAGGTTCATGTAATATTCCTACTTAATAAAGGAACAACTGTAGCTTTGCTACAAGTTGTTTATAAATGTGATTATGCAATAAAGTATACTGTTTTGTACAAGGATACAATATTCCCTTGGGGAAGCTCAGGGAATACATATATTACGTATTATGGCAGTATTTTAATGATAACCAAATTGCATGGATACATACACCACCAAGAATCACGTGATGAGTATGCAGTGTGTCCATACAATTCAATAATTACACAAAAAGGCAACACCATGTCAAGAAGAAAAAACGCATATTTTAAATCACAATATTCAGTATTGAATTAAATATGAAAACAATAAAGCAAAGAAAAAAACCCTGTTTTCCAAGTTGTCACGTGACAATAAATGATGTCTTTGCCTTTATTGTAAATTTAAAATTTCAGGAGATGTTTAACATCGCGGTACTCCTGGGGGCGCCACCACCCTGCGGGGAGTGTGGGCCGTCCCCAGTTGGGCTCCGAGGTGGGTGGGTGGGAGGCCGCGGTGTCGGAAGACTTACTTTCTCTTTGCATGGCTTCTTCTATCGCTCACAAACCCTCCCGTCCTAGGGTGACCTATAAAATGCACTTTTCCGAGACAAAAACAGCACTCAGAACCTGTTCCACGGACCTTAAAAAGAGACTTGGCACATCGCTTTTGGTCCTCCTTTCCAAAACAAACTACCACCTCGAAAAAAACGAAACCTTGCAAAAATGAATTAATAGTAGTAATGGCAGGGACGACACAAAGTGGTCGTTCGCCCCTCTATTTATTCTCAATAACTTCCGATCCGCTTCAGTGACATCGATCAAGTTTGGTAGGCTGGTAGGACGATTCATTTGAAACATTTTGACACCAGAAAAGTTCCAGGTCAAGTCAGGTCACCGAGTTATGACGTCACAACCAAAAGTCTGTGCAACGGTGTTTTAGCTGATGGATGCTCTCGTGCTACTTTATTCATTATTATCATCACTTGGTGTTAGCAATGGATCATGACTGTCATCAGTGGTGGATCCAGAGGGAGGGCACCCCCCCCCCACCCCCTTGAGTCTCGAAGGGACCCAATAGCCCGAGGGGGCCCACATAGCCGATCGAAGTGACTCGAAACGAATTTCACCCCGTTTTCAAACATCGCAAGTAAATTTGCCCACTCTGACCTCCAGAGGGCCCATTCTGGCCTCCAGAGAGCCCACTCTGGTCTCCGAAGGGGCCACTTCGGTCTCCAGAGGGCCCACTCTGACCGACAGAGGGCTCATTCTGACTTGAAGAGGGCCCATTCGGGTTTGTAGAGGCCCATTTTAGCATGTGAAGGGAATCATTTTAACTAAAAGGGTCCATTCTAGCGTACATTTGTCTTCAAGATCAAAAGGGTCCACCAAGGCTTGCGGGGTCCACTAAGGCCTGAGGGGGCCACCAAGGCCTGAGAGGGCACACCAAGGCCTGAGGGGGCCACCAAGGCCGGAGGAGGGGGGGGGGGGGGGGGGGGCACTTTGTAAGGTGGTCCCCTCCTTGACCGGATCCTGGATCCGCCACTGACTGTCATAATATAACTGCTTTGAGCCAGATAGAACATGGCTCAGGAAGTCAGAATGGGCCCTCAGGAGGTCAGAATGGGCCCTCAGGAAGTCAGACTGGGCCCTCAGGAGGTCAGAACTGGCCCCCTGGATGACGGAGTGGGCCCTCTGGAAGGCAAATAGTGGTCCTCTGAAAAGCACAGAGGGGCCATCTGGAAGCCAGATGGGCCCTTTAAAAGGCAGAGGGGCCCTCTGGAAACCAGATCGGCCTCTGGAGGCCCTCTCTGGCCCCCAGAGAGCCTACTCTGGCCTCCAGAAGACTCGCTCTGGCCTCCAGAGGCCCATCTGGTTTCCAGAAGGCCCCTCTGCCTTCCAAAGGGCCCATCTTGCTTCCAGATGGCCCCTCTGTGCTTTTCAGAGAACCACTATTTGCCTTCCAGAGGGC